>JAIWWG010000073.1:0-179292 GCA_025435555.1 Chytriomyces cf. hyalinus JEL632 | reverse complement strand
CAGTAACCTAAAATAAAAAATAATACTGTACGAAAATAATGGCGCCAATCAAACGACGTGGCTCCAAAACTGCTTCAACGTCTCGTGACCAAAGCCGCGGACGAACCCGAAGCAAAAGCGCAAAAAAGACGGTTGCGAAACCCTCCTCCGGTTCGTGCGCTTCGAAAAAAAAACCCGACTCCGCGCCCCGACTGTGATCTAAACCGCAAAACTAGTGCGCGATTCATGGATCTACACATATGCAGACGATATCAACCCCACTCTCGAGTTCTTTTATAAACCCCATACGATATCTGCGGTGAGCCCTGATTTTCGATGACTGTCCATGGATCGAAAAAAAGCTGAACGGCTTCTTGTGCCCCCGCTGCAATCAGCTTCTATTTATGATTGCGGGATTCATTTACTACGCCTTCAACTCTCAAAGCAATGCCGTGTCGAATACCAAAATGTAAGCTTTATCGAGTGTCTGTCAACCATCCTGATAATGAACCGTTGCTTTGGTTTCAAAAAAAAATATAGGGGAGCGATTGCCTGTTTTGGCGTGATTCTGCTCACGGGTCTTGTTGAGTTCAAAGATGGGCCGTTTATTCGAGTACGCCTTTTTCATTATTTCGCGTCTTTTGAGTTGCAAGAAGCTGATCATTGCAAACATCTGAACGCAGCCTCATCCCGCATTCTGGAGACTTGTTTTAGCCGTCAGCGTATCGTATCAGCTCATTCTCGTCATGTTGCTTTTTCAAGTTAGAATGTCTCGAAGCTACAACCAGAGAATGAGTGCTTAACGTTTTTGACCTTTTTCTTCAGGATAAACACACGGCGCGTCATTTGTTTTCGTACTTGGATCCATCGCTAGGCGTGGAACTCCCAGAAAAGAGTTACGCTGAAGACTGCTCAATCACATGGCAGACCGTTTATGTGAGTGCGGGCCCTTGTGCAGTGAAAAACTCATCCTTTCTCAATCTCACAGAACCACATGGACGTATTTGTGATCGCACACACAGTCGGCTGGTTTGCCAAATCCATGGTCCTCCGCGACCAATGGATCTGCTGGATCTTGTCAATCCTATTTGAATTTCTCGAATACTCGCTTCAGCACCAACTCCCGAACTTTGCCGAATGTTGGTGGGACCATTGGATTCTGGATGTGCTTATTACGAATTGGTTGGGCATTTATATTGGAATGAAGACGTGCGAGTTTTTTGCTTGTCGGGTTGAGTTTGCAATTTTTTTTAGGTTTTTGTTTGTCGCTGATGCTTTTTTGTGCATTCCCTGTTCATACACGTTTTTTGTAGCAATATTCTTGGCGCAGTGTCAACCAGATTCCAACGTATCAAGGAAAGATTCAACGTGGTTTTGCGCAATTCACTCCGCATTCCTGGACTCGCTTTAACTGGGGACCTTCTAAATCATTTAAAAGCTTCCTTGCTGTAATTGGGTTGATTGCATTTGTGAGTTGTTCCCAACTGTTCTCTTTGTTCCCTTTTCTCATCCAACTTTGTTCAGGAACTGCAAATTGAATTGAACGCGTTTTACCTCAAAGCGCTTTTGTGGCTTCCTCCACCGCATTTCATCAACGTGTTGAGACTTGTGACCATGTTTTTGTTTTGCATGCCTGCCACACGGGAAGTGTATCAGTACCTGAGTGATCCGTTAGTGCTTTCTTTCAGCTGCGTATTTCCAGATTTTTCCTCCAACTCACAACGCTTCACACAAACAAGACGCTGCAAACGCCTTGGATACCATGCATGGATGCTCGTCGCGAACGTCATGACCGAGTCCTTGATTTGCATTAAATTTAGCGCTGGCGAGTTTTCAGAGCCGTTCCCACCGAATGTGATTTTGTTTTGGGTGTTGGTTGTGATTGCATTGGTTGTGTATGCGGCGGCGCAGTTTGGGTTGCGGCCAATGTTGGAGGCGAAGGCGGCAGAGGCGGAGGCAGCTGTTGCTGTTGTTGCGAGGGAAGAGGATGTGAAGAATGAGTGAGCGTTTTCAAAGTAAACCCCAAGTTTCGTACGAAATGTTGGGGGTGCAGGATTTCAAAAACGTACAGCTGAAAATGAAGTACGACAACGATGTTGAATTTTTATTGTTGTGAGGTGTGAAGAGAGACCCCGCGCCCATATTTTAGGGTGTAAAAACAAAAAGTGAATGGGAATATTAACGCTTGCTGTTACCAAAAGATTTCTGGCGACGAGCTTTTCCCGGTCTCTGTCCAGATTTCTTGCTCACACCACTTCCCTTCTTTTGACCCATGCTGGACCCACTCTTCATCTTTTTGACACTGAATCCACTGATATCATCCGTACTATCCCGGGTGTTTTGTTTTGCCAACCGCTTCTTCCCACCAAACCCAAACTTGGCATCTTTTGCTTTACGCTTATGATTCACGGCCGCCGCAGAACTCTTGCCCCCATTTTTACCCATCTTGACACCCGCAGCTTCTGACCCTCCCTTTCCAGAACTCGTTTCGCCGTACTCTTTTTCAACAGAAATGCCAAATTCGTCGTCATCTTGGCCGTCCTTGTTTTTGCTGGAGCCAGCTTTTTTGCGCAACAGTTTGACTTTGTCGAGTTCTTCGCGTTTGGATTTTTCACGTTCTTGGAGTTTTTCGTGTTGTACTTTTTTTCCAAACTGTGATTTTTGAAAGTTTTTTTGGGTAAGCAAAGGAGGAAGAGAGCGAGAGAGATGTAAAAACTCACCTTTTTGGCATCACGCAACTTCCTAGCCTTCTCAGCAGCAGCAATACTATTCGCCTCATCAACAAGCTTCTGACGCACGCGCATCATGTGCTCATCACTCTTGACCATCTCTGCATAGTAATCGTCCGGTCTATGAACAGGAACATTGGCGCGACGCAGTTCCTTGTATCCAAGAATAGCTGCTTCAAGTGCTTGTTTGTAAAAAGCCATTTCGCGCTTTAAATCATTGTCCACGTCGGTGGGGAGGAGTTCCAACGGTTCGATTGATGTGATTCGTTGGAATTCGATCCATGGGAGGACGGCGCCTGGGGCAGAGTCGAGACGGATTTGGTCGAGTTTTGCGAGGAGGGCGGGCTGTGTTGTGGGTTATATAAAAGAGGTGCGTCAGTGTGAGTGGTATGGTTTCCAACACCAAAGAAAGTCACTCGCATGGACAGGTTACCTTGTCGTTTCTAAACACTTTGGCTGTTGGCTCATCGTCACTCTCATCCATGTCGTCTTCACTGTCATCGCCATCACTTTCGCTTCCCCCCTCGTTGTCTTCCATGCCAACCAGGCGCGCCATTTCCCTCAGAGCTTTCTTTGCCTTTCTCTGCTCCCGCTGAATTTCTTCGTACGCTTTCAGCTCTGCGAGATCTTCCTCATCCATGTCCAAGTCCACATCCATCCCATCAGCCTCAGCACCAGCCTCAACAACATCCGCCTCCTCCACTACAGCCTCAACAACTCCGCCCTTCTTCTTTGTCTTGTTCTTCTTCTTGGACACCTTGTCGACACCACTGCGGCTGAGCATAGAGTCCACGTCGACAGCCTCCTGACTGTTGATGAAGGCCTCAATGTCGAGGTCCAAGTCTTCGGAAGTCTTCTTTATGGATGGTAGTGCTGCGGTACGGCCGTTTGCCTTTGCGACGGCTGCTTTCGACTTGCGCACGCCGTTGCTGACGACTGTGGATGCCTTTCCCTTGAACATTTTTATTTTGAGAAAAAAAGAAAGAAAGCGAAATAAATATCATTTTTGGGTTGGATTATTGTTGGAATTATTTGGTGCATTTTCTGTTTATTCAAACGTGTTGGCTGATATGGAAAATGAGACGAGTCCGGCGGGAAGATGAAGGAAGTGAATGGGAGAAGCTCAGTTCTTTGGGAACAAGTTCTCCTCAAACACCTTCCACAACACCGAGAACATGATCCCCTGAAGTCCATTCGTAAAGATACGCGTCCGCAGTCCACGCCCAAACAGCCCAACAACGCCATCCTTTGCAATAACCTCCTGCACAGCTTGTCGATACGAAATCGGCACTTCATGCGTCTGTCGGTACGTCTTGATCACGCGCAACGAGTTGCTGATACAGTCACTGACGATACTCGCGCTGAATCCAATCACGGCGTTACGCGCGAGTTTTTTGCCGGTTGCAGTTTGTTTGGGGATGTATTCTTGGAGCATGTTGTACGTTGCGAACCAGGGGTAGTGACCAACGAATGTGGCAGCGGCGGATGCTCCCGCGCCGTACCAGAGTGTTCCGACTCCGTGGGCCTTGACGCGTGAGCGGAGCAGTGCTGTTCCTTCGGTACCCTCTGCAAAAGATTTCGAATGTGGGAAATTTGCAATTTAGAATCCAAGCAGGAGGGCCAATATAACGAATGCGCATCAAAACAAAAGCAACTCAACTTGTCTGCATGGTTGTCTTGAGCGTGTCCACGGGCGTAAGAGTCATTCGAAAGCACGCAGCAAACGCCGATGCAAACAGCGTCTTGACTCCCATTGGCAGATCCCGCGTCAACGTCGATGACTCGAGCAGCGCCAGCGCTCCCGCATTCGAGGCCGTGTCTCCGAACCGAGACAAGGGTCCCTGAATCAGCGCCGGTCCAAGTCCGCGATAGTACCGAACTTCAAAATTTGTTGATCAGTATATTTTGGATTTGGTGATCACGTCAAGATAATTGACTTACCCATTCCGCCCTCCTTGTAAAGTGTGCCGGTTGCAGTTTTGAAGTCGGATCCGTACTTGTACTGGTAGTTCATGATGGTCCGCATTGGCATCAGCGTAAACACTTGCACAACCATTGCTGCTGCTCCAGAGACTCCTCCGCCAAGCGCACGTTTGAGAGCCTAAATCCACACAGCAATAAAACATGAATTGCACCCGGTTAGCAACTCAGATCTTTGCAATTGGTGGTTGTTAACACGTCCGGATACCTTGTCAAGGTCAAATCTGTCGCAGTGGGAGATAGAGATAAGGTAAGCAACGCATCACAGATTTCCGCGCATTCAAGTCAGCAAAAACTCAACTCGTTCGCCTTCTTCACAGCCACTGGAGCAGAAGTAGTTGCGGTAGTTGCCATATGTGAAATGTTTTTGGGTGCAAGTTGAAACGCACACAAATTTTGTTTGTTCTCCGGAAACCGCCGATCTTGCCCGAGTGGCAACCCAGCCAATTATTTCACACTTGTTTCCCCACATGGACTGGACTGCCCACAATCCATCCCCACACACACATCGTCTGTTACACTTTTATATGCATTCGCTTCTTTATTGCACCCTCACAGATACATCCCTTCCCGTTCACGCCCATACGCATGACACCGCCACACTTTCCATTCGTGCCCCAATTTAGAAACATAATTAATACACCCCCAATCTTTTCACGGGCGAAATCGGCCGATTTATCAGTCGAAAACGGCGACGATGCGGCGACGATACACGACCGATAAATCGGCCGAGATCCGGACGCTCACGCCATTCGGCCGATGTTCTTCCGATTTATCGGTCGAACATCGGAAACCTATCGGCCGTATCTCGCAAGCATATCGGCCGCGTATCTGCAAACCAGTCGATGAACGGTCAACCCAAAAGCTGGATTTATGGGCAGTAAAATAAAATATTTATCGTTCGTAAAGTTAAAAATTTATTATGTATAAAATGAGCACTCGTCGCAAGACCAGCTGTCGCAAGACCACCCGTCGCAAGGAACAATGCCGCTGTTGAGGTGAGCAGCGATTATACCCCTTCGTTCTCATCATTTGAGTCAGCGGCTGCCTGTGGGCCCTGATCTGTGTATGTTGCCAGATCTAAGGCCTTGATCCGTTCCAGTTCAGCAGGACCCCCCGGCCCAAGACCTGCAATGCGCCTCATCTCCTCGATGAGGATCGCAAAGTAGGGAACCCTCACCCTCAACATACCACGGACTCTGCGCTGTGTGAAGGTGAGTATTTATATTCGTGTCACAATTGCGAAACATCGTGAAACACTTACCATCAACGCTGCACGCTTCAGAACGTCATTCGTCAACTTGCACCTATCACCGAATACAACTACAGCGTATTTTTGAAGGGTGAGATTAGCGGTGTTTTTATTGTAGTGTCCTTTGATCTATTAATGCAAAGTTAGTTCAGCACAACAGAGCCATTCATACTCAATGCCATCAACTCACCTTCTTCACCATAGTGTCGCGAGCGCTTCGAAATGAGCTCTTGATCTCTTCAATAAACATGGTGCGCTGATCTTCATTGTATGTTGCAATCAAGGGTCCCCATTCTGTTTCAAGGTGATGCTGAATGTGAAGAAGCAGAGTTAATAAAGATGAATATCAATAGGACTTGTTTTCACCTCTATCTTAGTGAGATTTGGTTTCAGAACGTACTTGGTGGCAGTTGCGACAAAATATTTCTCATTTGCACGTTTGATGTCTGTCCTCAACGCTTTTGGAATTGTCTCACGCATCTTGGGCACAAAGCTATTGCTGAGCATAGCAATAGACTGCCTCAAAGCTGTGGTTTCACTGTTACTGTATTCAGCCTGCTCTTGAAACTGTTCTTTCAGATCTCTGATCACAGAGACAAAGGGCTGCATATCTGAATTTGAATGAGACAGTGAGGTGAGAAACATCATGTAGTGAAAGGCAACATACCAATCTGAGTTGATGGACCAGCCTGAAGAGGTGAGTTGGAGAATCTGGCAGGTCCCCTTTGTTGGGGGCTGAATTGGTCAAACTCTTCATCCTGATGACGAGGGCGGTAAGAAACTGGCTGGCCAGTAGATCCCTGGAAAGTAAAGCTGATTGACCCCTGTGCAGTGGAAGATACACTGTATCAGATCACCCTTGCATGCTGATCAGTTCTGAGGCTCATTTTTCTTTGCTCCAATTTGTTCCGACATGCCCAATTTGTTCTGTGATTCATCCCAATTTGTGCCCAACATGCATCAAAGTCAGCACAGATGTCCAAACTGCAACACGCCATTTGCTGGGAAACGCTGGGCAAGGAATCTGAACCATCATCTGCAGCGTTGCACAAATGAGTCGGAATCAGATGATGCTTGGAGTATGCATTCATGCAAGAGTACAAGCTCTGCTCAGCAAAGTTTTGACAGCCTTGCATTCAACCAAGAGTGCATCAATATGATTGCTGAGACTGAAGCAGGTAAAGGCTTTTTGACTGGGTTAGCAATTTACAAAATGGACTGACAGATCTGTTGCCAGCAGATTCCAATGATTGTCTCAGTGACAAAAGTGTCAGAGCAGAAGAACAATGCGCAATTGTGGCTGGACCAGATGAACATCACAGCACAAGCGACAGCAACAGTATTGATCAGTCAGATAGAACTGACATGGAATTGTCAGACACTGATGATGGTTCTGATATGGACTCTGATGATGGTTCTGATATGGACTCTGATGATGCAGCTTCTGACTTTGGATCCAGCCATTTCTACCCATTTCCATCAAGAACACATGCTCTGCTATTCAGTCTGCTATTTGCTAAGCGTCGCCGCATCAGTATTACTCAAATGAAACTTCTCTGGGGAATATTTGAACTGCTGCAAGTCAAGTGCCCTTCTTTGAATGCAATTTTGAAGCTACGCAAGAAGCTTTGCAAAGTGCAGCCCATTGAAAGGAAATCTGCATCAGGCATTCAAATCTTTGTCAGGCCTATTCCTGAGCTCATTGAATCTGCGTTTGCAACACCATCTATTGCAAAGGAAATCCGATATGGTCCACAGTTATCAACACATCCACAAGAAATTTTTGAGTCATTAGCATTTTCTGTGAGAGCGCCTTGCCTTTGGATGGACAACAATTCAACTCGATTTTACGCTGGGTGAGATCTTCCTTAAATGTTTTTAGTGATTTAGCTGATATCACTTTTAGAGATACTGTTGTAATGCCCAATTTTGAAGAAGGCATTATTAAGTGTTTTCCAAAACCTGGTATTGTGGCATTTGGGCAAGTTGCTGAGCATTTCCATTCTGTGTTGTTGCAAAACTTCACAACTACAGTTGAACTGCATCCAGGGGATGCAATGACACTTGTTCAAAGGGGCAATCTCAGTATTCGAGGTTTGTGTGCAAGCATTTATTTTGAAGATAGTAACTGAATTTGTTCAGCAAATGGCCGGAAAGTCATCAACTTTCCAGTCATCTGCAGCTCAGATGAAACTTCAGGAAACACAACCAAGCGCTACAACCACTTTGAAAACTTTTTCGTTATATTTCCATTGCTTCCGCACAAGTTTTATGGTCCTCGATATATCAACTTTGCTGCCACTACAAACACTGGATCATGGTCAGATATTGCTGAGGTTGTCTTGCACGATTTGAGAGAAGGTAACATTAATCTGTATTTATTTTGACATTGCAGTACTGAATAAATCACCAGGCAGCCCTCTATCTCTTGGAATCAAAGTACTTGACTCAAGCACCGGAGAGGATGTGATTGTTGTTTCACAATTACTTGCAATGCTTGTGGATAATCCACGTGCAGCCCAAATATGCCATCAAGCTGGAGCACGAAGTGACTTCAACTGTCGAGTTTGCACTGCACCTATTGGAAGTCCATCCACTTGCATGCAACTTCATCCTTATCGATGGTTATATGAAACCAAGCAAGTACTGTCTCGAATGGCACAGATGAACAAAACACAATCAGAGTCTCTGAGAAAAGCAACTGGGATAACTGTTCCATCTGAGCACGCCAACATCTATCTCTCCCTCCCTGGTTTTTCACCTCATGCGCAAACTCCAGTTGAAATTCTCCATACACTGTTACTTGGAGTCATGAAATACTTGGGGACAGAGTCCAAAGAAAAGCTGAAGTCAAGGTCTCTCAAACTCAGAGCTGCATCTCTATTTGCAATCATCTCAACCTATCAACACTGTCATTTGTCATCAAAACAAGTGACTCGCTACATTGGAAGCATGAATGGAAAAGACTTCAAGGGCCTTGCACAAATAGGGCCATTATTCTTCCCTTGGCTTCAGCCAAATCTAACTTGGCTTTGGCTTGCTGGTGCAATTCTTACGAAACTGGCATATGATTCCAAGTATCCACACTTTGAGTTAAGGTACCGCCATCTCCAAAAGGCTACCATTGCAGTTCAGCGTCTGTTCCATGTTTCACTGCCATCAGCAAAAGACAAGCTCAAAGTCCATCTACTTTCTCATCTCCCTGATAATTTCCGGATCTGGGGACCACTGTCTCTGTATGCTGTTGAAGTTCCAGAACAAATGAATGGAGATGTGCGCAAAGACATAGCAAATTCAAATCGGCATTCACCATCAAGAGATGTGGCATGGGCATTTGCAATTCGGGAAGGGACAGTATCATATTTACGAGGGGCATCAGGAGGAGGGCCTGGATTACTTGAACTTGGAGCAAATTCCATTATAGTCAAGCATTTGTTCCCTCCCATCAGGCCAGTTCCATCAAGAGCTCGCATTCAGATTGGCAGATTCTTCTTTTTTGACAACTGGGGCCGTATTGGAAAAGTCATTCAACATAACGAGCACACCAAAACTTGTCTAATGCAAGAATTAGAGCTGAACGGCCAGTTAACATCATGGAGATTACGTGCATGTAGTTTGCACAACAACTTCTATGTCCCTGTTGGCAATATCAATGACCAAGCAGATGTCAGTCACGACTGCTGGGAAGAGCAGTTTTTGTGCAGCTGGAGACAAGATGGATCTATTGCACATTCAACTTTGAACACGTATTTTCTAAATCCCTTTCGCATGGAATGTCATCACACACTTGGAAGTGCCCAAACAGATGTGTTCCTTGACTTTTTACTCTCAAAAGCTTGAGATGTTTGTTGCTTCTTTGATTCAATAAAGAATTGAGAGCCTGTCTGAGCACTTGAGGTCCAAGGCCCATGTAGTGTTGCAAAACAAAGGTGAAAGGAGATGATTTGGTGGAGCAATTGATTGGCAAATAGTGGTTGGTCATGAAATCCTCTCACAAAATAAGAGCGCAGCCTTTTAAGTGTTTTATGTTCAGTCTTGTCAAAGCCCTCTGTTACGTAATCAGCCTGATCACGTAACTACCGCTCTCGCCTTTCAGCTATATTTGGAACCGTTCTTCACAACATTTTTGGAACCGGATTTCGACATGTCGAAATCTCTCTCGCCACTTCCCACGACATTTTTGGAAAACTCTTTATTTAGAAAACTGGAATTCAATATTTAAAGCGCTCCTCGTTCACTTGAATAAAGCAGCTTCTCTTACAACTCTTAATTCTCTTAAAGACAATCCTCAGAAAAACTCCTCGTACTCAGAGCCATTCCACACTATTAGCTATTCCGTCCCATCGTCACTGGGCATGCAGGATAGTCGTGGGAACCCTCGCATCCACTGCGTGGTATGCTGGTTCAAGTCCCCTTTTTGTCACTTTTATCTCTAGCACCGCTTTTCTGCCGATGAAACGGCCGTTTTTCTCCAGCTCATCCGCCGATGATCTGTGGCTAAAAATCGGGCGACAATCTTCAGTGTCATGCGACCGAATAACGGCCGATTTCAAAAGCGGCCGTTTATTCTCCGCCAATCGGCCCGTTTTTTAGCAGTTTATTCAACAGTTTACTGACAGGCAAATCAACCGGTCATCGTTGCCGAATCGGTGACGATCCCGGCCGACGCCGATTTCGGCCGAAAGCTTTGCCGATTCCGCTCCGATTTCTTTCGCGGCCGTTATCGGTCGGTTTTTTCGTTGGCGGTGTAAAGGGGATTGCATGACGCAATATCAGGAATAAGCAATCAAAGCACACTCACGCTGAACAGTCGCCTCGCTCGTGTCCTCCACAGTCACATTAGCTGCACTCATGATCAACCCTTCATGCACTACATCTTGGTTCCAACTTGAAGAAAACACGGGCGTGCCTCGGTGGTGTTCGTGCGTAAAGAACGGGTATCGTTTCTGATTCAAAGGGAAAGTCAGAATGAAAATGCTGACAAAGCATGTGAACATACAGCTGAATTGTACAGTGTGACGGTTCCATCAGCCCTCGTGGCCATCAAGATTCCTTTACAATGCGGTGCCCACTCAATCTTCTGAACCGCCACAGGATCTGGCCGCTTTACTGCTGACTGATCCGCTGACGCTGGAGGAGCGTCTACATAAAAAGTACACACGGGTAGCGGTTCAAATTTTGCGGTACCACCACCCGTAATGTTGCGGACATCCCAAATTTTTACTTCTCCAACCGCATTTCCCGTTGCAACCATGTTGCCATCCACTTCGCTCCAGTGCATCGCAGTGACGGGAGATGTTGTAGTTTGTAGAATCTAAATCGCATGTCAGCTTGCCTCCCAAACAAAAATGAGGTTCTCAAATGATTCTTTCCCACCTGAGAATGAACATGCCTCTTTGTGCGACTGTCAACAAACACGACGCGATCACGATACGCCAATGCAATAAATGGATACGAGCTACTGCTCAAGTTGAAACACAATGCTGATATCCGCTTGTTTTGGCCTGGCTTTGATGAAGAGTGATCTGGATGCAGCAAGACGGATGTGTTGGAAAGCTTCTTTTCTGCGCTTCGAATACTTTTGTAAGGTCTATAGCTTTTTTAATTTGATTGTGAATGGCTCACCTCCGATTTGATCTTGATTCATGTTCCATACATACGTGCTTCCATTTGTGTCTGCGATGGAGGAAGTTACAGCAATCAGCAGAAGTGACATAATAAAATAAGCACTCACAAGAGACAGCAACAAGCTGATCATTTTTAGATATATCCATCGCAGACGTGGCCGGGATCATGAGCCCAGCGAGCAAAAGACCCGGTGCTTTGCTGAACGGAGATTCATCGTCCAAATCCCAAATCGCGTGCGCTCCACCGTTTGCACTTGTCATGAGCCAGTTTCGAGCATGAAAACATTTTAAAAACTTTCCAGAATCTTTTCGCAGAAGCGCCGTTTCAACTGAGCGCATCTTCTGAATGTTTGAAAAACCAAAAGTTTCAGTTGTCGAAAACAAAAAGTCATTAACAACTCAACAGATGAATTCAACGCCATCTCCGGATTCCGCATTGCATTCAAACACGATTCTATATTTTCGTTCGACAGCGGACGATGCATTGTTGCTTCGCTTTTACCAATCACGCTTCCATACTCTGCACTGTTTGAAAGCGTCCAAACAACAGGTCTACCGCCACTCGACAGTGTTGGCCCCCAACACGCTGCTTTACGGGATGGCGCCGAGGCATGTGTTAGTGGCTTCGTGTGCAGGACATCGTATAGCAGCGGTGTGCATTGTGCGAGGAAACTTGCACGCGTTGTCGGTGCTTTGAAACTTTCAAGCGTTGGAAGAGATGCGATTGTGGTTCTGCTTGCTGACTGGGTTTTTTTTTGCGTTCATCAACTCACTGTGCAGTCAAGACAAGATTGAAATTCTTACCTTTTCGACTGTGCGTCTTTCTGCGGATGTCCATTTGACGGGTTCGTTGACAGCGGGTTCGAACGGAGGATTGCTGATGCGTGGGGATAACCCAGGCAGTTTGATTCTCACATTAACTAATCTGCGCAGAGGAGGAGAATCAGTTTTTGGCGGGTCCGAAATCGTGATCGACTTTCTTTCCGAAAGTTGTGAAGGAGCGGCGCGTTCATTGGCAGACAAAGGTTTCGGGTGTTGGTTGTTTTGAGGTTGTTCGAAAAGAGTTTCGGACGCATTCGGCAAAACTTCAGACTGCGATTCCACAGTTTTTGACGACGGAGTATTCTTTTCTTTACGTTTCAAAGGATTAACTGCTGATCTCAAGGACTCTTGTTCGTCCAGTTCGCTGCAAGTGAGATCCGCATCATCTTCATCAGCAGCATCATCACTTTGACCGTACAAGTTTGAATCTGAACGAGACACGTTCAATTTAGATGAAGTTGAGACACTTGGCACGTCGAGACGGATACGGACTGTGGATGTGGATGATCGTTCAGTGACGAGAACTTTGTTTGGAGTTGATTCTCGCACGCTGGGCGCGGAAGCTGAATAGGAGGAAGAGGCATGGGAAGATGAAGATGAAGGAATGACGCGAGATGGTTGAAGATATCCATTGCTATGCTCTTTTGACCTGTGATCCGCAAAGGTTGGGTATGTGTTTGATGCAGATTCGTGGCTTCTGTCATGGTCATGCCGAGATTTGTGTGATGAATGCGTTTGATGATTCGAGTGATTGTTGGTATGGCTTGCTCCGGACAGAGTGTTTGGTTGGGAATGCCTCTGAGGCAGTGATGTGTCAGCCCTGCTTCCATCTGTCGACCGAGAACTGCTCTGCGCCTGTTTCGGCCGCCATGGACGTCTTGCCCTGGGCGTGGATGAATTGCGACCGGGATCCATTCCAGCAGACGGGGGAGTGTTTGGGCCTTGTTTTTCTTTCTGATTTGTCTGCGTTTTATTTTTTACTTGGGAAACAAGGGTTCCAACTTTCACAACCGCACAGCCTCTTCACATTGTTCACCTCCGCTCAACACTGCACAATCCCAACACGTGTGCTCGCTGTCAACGCCCATCCAGGAAAGAAGCGTTTCCATCTTTGACGGCATCACGGGTTGAAGAAGGATCCCAACAACGCGCATTGTTTCGAAGCTTAAATACAGCGCTGTTTGTAGCTTTTCACGCGCTTCGTCTGCTTCGGCGCCGCCGGAAGAAATCTGATCGGCCAAGACCCATGGTTTCTGGTCGCCCCAGTACCCGTTTGCTTCATTTACGAGAGTGATGATGGACTCTAGTCCATTCGAAAATTGCGCGTTTTCAAACGTGGAAGTAACTCGGTCTAGGATGGGGCGTTTCTTGTTCAGCTCAAGTTATGGAAAACAATCGTGACTTGAAAGATGAAAAACTCACCTCGAATCTGATTCAGAAGCAACAAAGCTTCTCTTCAAACTTTCCATACCCGCCTTTACCAGGCCCTAGAGGAATGCACTGGCCCGCATTCACCTTTTCGCCGCTACACCGCAACGCCAGATTTCCCAACTGATTCGACAACTCGCGATACCGCTTCATCACCATATCTTTGCTAAAATCAGCGTCATACTCAATCCCTCCATCCCGCATCAAGAAATACCGGACAGGATCAACCCCTCGAAACGTTTCAATCAATGCATGCGGATCCGTCACATTTCCCAATGATTTGCTCATTTTTGTTTTTCCTTGTAACCAATGCGCGTGTGAAATGATATGTTTGGGTAGAGGCAGGTCTGAGGCCATGAGAAACGCGGGCCAGTAGATTGCATGGAATTTGACAATGTCTTTTCCTACAACGTGCCATTGCGCTGGCCATGCGCTTTTGGCTTGTGTGGCGTTGTCGGGCCATGGATATCCGGCGACTGTGAGGTAGTTTGTGAGCGCGTCCAGCCATACGTAGATTACGTGGGATGGATCATCGGGGACGGGGATTCCCCACTGAAGCCGAGAACTGGGTCGTGAAACTGAAATGTCTCCGAGGCTCTCTTCCCCATTTGCTTTTAAAGTACTTAACACGTTGAGGTATTGCGCTTTTGGAAGAATCGCTGGTTTTGTTTTTTGTCAATCCTTTCAGGGAAGTCATCGCCCACAACAAAATGGTCACCATCTGGATTTGCTTCAAGCCATTCCACCAATCGATTTTTCAAATCACCGAGCCGAAACTTGTAGTTTTCTTCGACAGTCCATTCGACAGGTTTTCCAGACTCCTTGGAAGTAATAATTTCAACGCCCGTTTTCGCATCTTTCACAGCCTCCACTTGCGTTGCTGGATAGAATGTTTCATCGGAAATCGAGTACCATCCCTCGTGAGTTCCCTTGTAAATGTATCCGTTTTGAACCAGTTTCCTCTGTTTAATAACAAGAGAATCAGCTGAGGCTGTTGAGCTGGGTATCGTCTGAAGCACACCCATATCGCGTCAACGGCCGTGTAATGATCAGCGTCTGTCGTGCGAATGAAGCGAGTGTACGACACGTTGGATGAATCAAACAGAGTCTTTGATATGAATGAGTTGTTTTGAACATAACACATAACAGAATACGCAAGTCTCGTTTCACCTTAAACTTGTGAGAGATGCTATCGCAAAATTCTTTCGGATCCTGTTTTGCTTTTCGAGCGGCTCCTTGGATCTATTGAGTGACATTCAGCTCTCACTGGTTGTCGTTTTGTTCAGAAGAAGGCACCTTACCTTGAGGCCGTGTTCGTCCGTACCCGTGCTGCACAATGTTTCATGGCCTTTCAAAGCGTACCACCGCTTCAACGTGTCAGCGAGGACCGCCGAGTACAAGTGTCCAATGTGAGGGACTGTGTGGGATGAAGGCTTAGCGATGCTTTCATTGCGCGCAGTGAAAGCACTGACCCGCATTCACGTAGAATATCGGCGATGTGATCAGAACGGGCTTCGAGTTTGAATGTAGATGCCGACGTTGGAGAAGCGAGGCGTTAAGCGACCCAGCATTTATTTGCGGATTTTATGGTCCAAGTTTGACAGGCACGCATTACACACTAAAGACGTACTGTTGAGGAAACGCGTTTGTTTTGATTTTCAGGGCATTCGAATTGGGAAAAGACTTCGCTCGGCAAATTGACTGAATCTAGGCCTGGGAGTTCTAGAAGCCAAATTCCAACACCCATCAACAACTCAACCAACGACCAACGAGCGCAAGTCATGGACTCGGTTCGAAGCACTTTTGCCCAATACGATCGAAATTTTTTTGATGGGGGAAAAGGTCTCAGCAGGGGTTTTTACTGAGAGTCAACGGACAGCACTTTCAACATACAGATACTGGGGTCATCAAACATAAAATAAAAAAGAGTCCCCCCTTCTGAAAACAAAAAAAATGAATGAAAAAAAACAACACACACTACTTTTTCACGTGTCTGTACACGTCAAGGGCGCCATATTTGACTGCTTGCCTCTCAAACTCCTCCTTCGGGTAACCCTCTACACTGCCATCGCACCAAGGTCCAATGTCACTGTTTTCGCAACCTCCTACACACTTGCATTTTCCTCCAAAGAATGCTGGCAGCTTGTCTGCATCCACGCATTCAAGAAGCTTATCCGCGTAGTTGCTTCCAAGGATATTGATTTTGTTGACGGTTGCTTCGTCCAGCAATGGTTTCACCAGGGACCAAACTGGGAGGAAATTATGTCACTAAATTTGGTTCGCACGTCTATGAACTAACGAGAAATGTAAAACACACCTCCGGTAAACAGCATCGGTGCATTAATGACAAACATCTTTCCAAGCATTTCTGGGTAATAGTCCTGTGCAATTGCCGTTACACTTTTCACGATTCCGTACACGCTGCTGAACGTGCTCAATGCAATTCCCTAATATCGAAACACGGGGTGTGACAGGAAAGATTGAGAAATTTAAGAAAACGCGAACGTAAATTGAGGTCACTTTGACACGAACCTTCAGATCAAGAATCACAAGACTCTGCTCCAAATGCCTTCCAGCTTTTAAAGCGCAAGCTGCCAATCGGTATCGAATCAAGCGTTCGTATTCGTGAACGTGGTTCCTCTGCATGCGTTCCTCCGTGGTGCTTGACATCAATTTCTGCAAGTCCAATGCACCCAAGCTTTCAATGTAGACGGGCCGCCCGATCTTGTCGGTTTGATGATAAAATCTGCCCAAAAGAAAAATGAGTGAGACGTGGGAGGGTCGGTGAAGATGAAGAAAAAAACGTTGTTCAACAAACCTTGGGTAAAATTTCATGGCTTGCATGTACTCTGGAAACTCAAACGTTTCCAAAATATCATCCGCGCCAAACTCTTTCCTCCAGATTTGGCAGTCGATCCACATTTTCTTGGATGCAGGAATATCAAACTTTCTTGCACGAAGGAATCTGTATGGAATTTGCTGGTAAGATTCTTGGTGACCCTCAAAGTTTTGAGGGGATAAAAATGAGATAGACATATCACAATCCTCCGATAGACACATCCAGCCACCCCACCCACATCCTCGCAAATGCGTCCCAAATATGTGATGACACTAAACGGCGCACCAGCGTAGCGCGGCTATCTGCGTTCATGGCAAAGCTCCACACAAAAAGTGAAATTTACGCCACATGTTTCAGAGCGTCACAAACGAGAAACAGCGCTTCTGTTTGCAGATATAGATTCAAGAATGGCGACGCTTCCATTTCGACGTTCGCGTGTCCCCAGTCCCCATCTTCGAGTAGAGAGGTGTTCCGCCCCCAATTTAAACCTTGCCAGCACATAGTGACTTGTCGCTCACCAAGCATAAAAACGCATTCCATCACCGCCGAATGACACAAGCATATTCGTCGAGCAAGAGGTACATGTGCAGGAGAGAGAAAAAGAGCAACTCCTCTCTCACCTCAACAGCTGGTGATCGGAATGCAGGTCCTGGTTGTAGTACTTGCCACCCTCTTCGGCAACCAGAATGGTTTTGAGTTGTTCCAGTGTTGCGCTCTGCTCTGCGGTCAGGTGCCCACTGCGCCCGCTGAGGTTCTCCATGCTCTTTGCCATTGACATGCTTTAAAAATTTAAACGTAATTTGCCGTCCGTTATATTTCAAGGTTTTAAAAACTGAGTTGTCAGACGCCAGCACTTGAAGGCGGTACGTCTCCTCTCCGATTGCTCCACCTTTTTTCGTGGCTGGTAGCAATGCGTGGGATCAAAGAAGGCGAGAAGCTTCACGCTTAAAGGTCGAAGGAGAGGGAGAAACGGCAGTCCATGCAGTAACGCAAAACAAAACCAAACCAACCAGCAAACTACTAACAAGCGCCGCCAGTGGAAGCAAGTGGGTCGAAAGTGGAAAGAAGCAAGATGGTAGGATCCTGGCTACATCCTGAGTTAAGGCCAAGGTGGCAGGAAACAGTTTCCACTTGGTGCAGCAGGCGTGCAGCAGTAGCCTACTAGTAACAAGAGTTTGCTTGCAATAGAGAACCTGGCGGCAGTAGCCTACTAGCAAGAAAGTAGTTGCGCTGTAGGTGGTAAGTACCAGGAAAGTCGACAAGGTCGCTTCAACAATGGACACAAAGGGCACAATGGACCTGTCATTGCTCTTCGTCCATTGTGTGTGCAATCATCCGCAAGTTTGGTAATGGCGCACAAAATTTCATTTTCTTTTCAGGCAAGATTTCCAAACAAGCCAAGTGAGTTGCCTTGGTTTTGAGGACAAGGCGCAGTGAGACCTGTTGCGTCTGTAGTCAAGCAGGGTATTCGCGTAGTTGGATGGATGGATGTACTCATGCAGCCAACCAGGGGGTGGGTAACATGCTACGTGCATCCACTCCAGGTCCTCACTCCATCCATATCCATGTCCATATCCATGCACATCCAATAAAGACAGCGCAGTCTTATCCACGGGATGATACACAACATCCGTCCACACCCATGCATCCATACCCATCCATACCCATCCACACCCATCCACACCCATCCAGACACGGAAGCCAGAACGTAATTTCAAAAGAGTCAATCGAAATTAAAGTTACGTTGAACAAAGAAAAAAAAACGTTTTCCAGACTCGCTTTTTGAATGAGCTTTCGCACGTTCACGAGCAACAAAGCAGCAGTCCTCGACATCGACCCCTTTGATGATGAGAGCAGCATGAGCGTCAGTGGTTGGAGCAGGCGGAGGGGCAGTACCAGCGCCAGTCTCCCCACTGCAACGTCCCTTGCCGGCTCCACCACCAGCAGCGTCAGGTCCATCGGTCGTGCTTTGGGAGTGAAGGGATTCGGGGGTGTCGCTGGCGGCCTCTCGAGCGTGGATGCGACCCCTGCTTTGACAGATGACTCATCATCCGTGATGGACGCTTCCAAGCCTGTCTCGTTCGTATCGTCCGCGCCGCGCAACAACCAGCAGCAGCAGCGCGGTTTTTCGGTCTTTAGTGGATCTCCGGCCATGTCTCAGTCGCAGCCGCAGTCTCAGCAGTCTCGTCGTTTTGTCGAGTTACATCCATCATCCATCCCCGATAAGGAATCCGATATGCTTGACGACCCGCTTTCTCTTCTGCGGCCATCAAGAATTGCGCTCAAATCACAAAGTCCAACTCCAAAACACTCACCGCAAGTTCCTCATGAACCGTGCCCCCCTTCTGACGACCTGTCAAAGCCACCCAACAACATACCCGTGCCACATACGGCAGAACCGACCCAAAAGTTTTCTCGCTTTGGTTCAAACTCAACTTCCGTATCCCGGCCCAATTCTCCATTCAACATGGTTGGCCCTTCAAACGCAATCTCAAATCCTCTCAACTGGGATGCAACGGCAAGCAACTACTCAAATTCATCACGCCGAAGCTCTATTGCCACGTTTGGCGGCTCATCCAGTCCTAATCCGATTGCGCAGGAACTCATGCTCGAGTTTGTGAGCCCGGGTTTGCGACAATTCTTGTCCTCGATTCCTGGCTTGCCGGACCCGCAAATGACGCTCCCCATCAAACTGTTGAGTCAATATACCTTGCATCATCCTTTGGGAGAAGGATCAACCGGATTTGTTGTCAGTGGGACCCGTAACCTGGATCGAGTCCAAGTTGCTGTCAAATTCATGTTCAAAGATCGGATTCCGATGGGTCAAGGAGGTTGGAAACGAGACTATGAATTGAACTGCGTCGTGCCAATGGAAGTGTTTATTATGCGTCGACTGGAGCATGAGAATATTGTGCAGTTTTATGACGTATTTGAGGATTCTGTGGTAAAACCATTTCGAATCAAGGACTTACCTAATCCAGCTTGTATGTTTTTTAAACTCGAAACTCTCTCTCTTACAGTTTGTATACATTGTCATGGAAGCAGTCAAACACATCAGCTACGTGCAACCCACACCCAACATGACCGATCACGGCCCTTCAACTCCACCCCTCAGCCCCATAACATACCCCGCGCACGTGATACCATTAAAAGACCCAGACGATCCTTCCTCCATCCACGACGAAACTGCATCAACAACTTCCAGCAGAAGCACCAGCCAAACGCGTCCCATCAGCATTCCCTCCTCCACACGTCCACACAGCCGATGCAGCGCGTCAAATAGTAGCTCGCATAGCGTTGGAATCACGATCGGGCCGTCAAGTCCACTTGTTCCCGTGCCGCCGCTCAGCCCGACATTGACGACGAGTTTTACGAATCCATTGTATGCTATCCCGCATCCGCATGAAATGAGTAGCCCGAGTTTCCCGCTTCTTGTTAGTTTGAATTCAAAAGTGGATTTGACTTCGCTGGATGACTTGCATGATGGGGATGAAGGGGAGGAGGTGATGGCGCTTCATGTTGGACGTGGCGGGAATGGTGCAGGAAAAGCTGGGTTTATGCTTGGCGATAGTGATAGTGAAAGTGACGAGGATTGTGAAGGAGATTATGAACGTCGAGAGGACCAAGGTGGTGAATTGATTGAACGGCGGAGTCGGTTTGATGGATTGGATGGTGCAGGAGATGATTACCCGATGGGCGAGGAAATTCTTGGAGGACGTTTGGAACCTGCAATCTTGGACTTTGTTGCGCCCAAAGATGCTCCGCTTTCAGATGCCGCGTCTGGCATCGTACCATCTGCATTGACCATCTCGGGACCACCGCTGCCCCATCAAAAATACCCACAACCATCTTCAAACCCACAACAACAACAACAACAACAACAACAACAACAACAACAACAACAACAACAACTCAATTACCCACCCATGCGAGTCCCAAAAAGCAAAATCAAAATGGTTGGAGGAAGCGTTCCACGAGAACCATATCAAGGAGCCAAACGTCGCGCGCATTCAAAAGATCTTTTCGATTACATTGAACGGAAACCGCGCATGAGTGAAGGAGTGACGAGGTTGATTTTTAAACAAATTGCAGATGCGATTGCGTATCTGCATTCACGTGGGTTTGTGCATAGAGATATTAAGGATGAAAATGTATGTCATTTCTTTGCATAGATTTTTCATAACGCCGTTCTAATTATTATGTATTTATTTAGGTCATTATTGACGACAGCATGAAAGTCAAAGTAATTGATTTTGGAGCATCGCGAAGCATCCCCAAAAGTCGAACCGACTATTTCTGGGATTTTGTTGGGACATTGACGTATGCGCCTCCTGAATGCATCCCATTCAGCGCAGGTGTTGCGTTGGAGCCGCACCGTGGGCCGGAACAGGATGTGTGGAGTTTGGGAGTGTTGTTGTTTATACTGCTTGTGAGTTTTGATTATTTTCATTTGATGATTTTGCATGTTGATGTGAAATTTTGAAACGCAGGAAACGAGACCACCGTTCCCAGCAAACTCTACACGTGAAGCACGCACGCGGCGTCCGATTTTGACGACATCACGCACGGATGCATTGAAAGACTTGCTGTTTGGAATGCTGGATCCTGTGCAAGAAACGCGAATGACAATTGAGGCTGTGACTGCGCATCCGTGGTTCCTGACCATGCCCACAATGCCCATGGCCAATATACCGAGAGGGCCATGTATCTAAAAAGCTTTATCAACTGACTTTTTGCTTTCAACTGTTTTTGCTGACACTTCTTTTTTTTTTGATGAGCTGAGAGACTCTAATTTTGTTTTTTTGAATACGCCAACACCCTACCGCATGTAATAAGGAAAATAAAATGAAATAATATTGATAAATAAAAATGCATAATAATGCCATGAGGGACAAGTTTGGAAGTTTTGACAGTTTGGTGCCAATTTGAGACAAAAAAAAATGCCATCTTCATCCAACAATAACTCCAAAGCAGTGCTACTGTCTGTGATGCAGCGTCTCGACGACATTGAGCAATCTCTATGGACACATGCAAACAACACACAAGCCACGCGCGAATCAGCAGCGGAGGACATGCAAGTTGTTGAGGCCCTGTTTGACACTGAGGCAGCGAATGTAGAGGGATAGTAGCATTTGCATGCGGTGGATGGATGGATGGAGATGAGCTTGAAGAGGTGTTACCGTGGCAGTTGGATGGCTTCTTAGCAATTGGGCGGACAGTGTTTCCCCGTAAACCTTTCTTTACCCTTTGTACATGTTTATATTTCAGTACACTCGTTGCGTGTCAGCGAATTCAAATAAAGAGAAACTCGATGCAGTCCCAATGACGTGCTCCCAAAGACAGATGTCAGTTGAATGGCGGACTTGTTCAAATCAATTCCAATCAATTTTAAATGGCCACGCTTGAAACCAACAGCCACGCATCAACCAACTCACACAGCATGTCTCTGCTGTCTCTCCCGCGCGAGCTACTCGAACAGATCCTTGTCCATCTTCCCATCAATGACAACATCTGCGAAGTGGCCCTATCCTCAAAGATGCTCTCACAGATCCTGCTTACAGACTTGCCATTTGCTCGCACACACCTTGACAGGCGCATTTGTTTGGAAAAAGATATGCATCTGATCCTTGACACGCTCCCGATCACGTATCTTGCTGTCGGGTTTCAATCTGTACTGGAGGATCGTGAACAGTTGTATAAGGATGATTGGGCTGTTGGTAGTAGATGAAGCGTAGTCTCTCAGCCTGTAGCCGAGAAACTTGTGGCTCACGTGTCGTCAATCTTGGAGAAGCAAGCTGTTCCTCGGTTGTTGCAATGGATCTATGAATCCCAGTATCCGTCTGGTGTAGCTGCCATGATGATACTCGCGAACAACCAAGATTTACCTTTGTCTCATACGAATATCCATTTGTTTATGCTTCATGCAATCGCATTTGGATGGAGGGAAGTTGTACAGACCTTGATGGACCGTGGGTTTGAAGTCTCGAATCACGGGAACCATGCGTTAGAAACGGCGGCGGACCAGGACAAATGCGAAATGGTTAAACTTCTGCTGCAAGACCGCCGCGTAGATCTGAGCTATGTGGACTACCGGATCGTCAACCTCATCAATTCTCTGGAAATGGCGGAGGTGTTTTTATTGGATGACCGCATTCCAAACGGCCAGTTTCTTTTATCAGTGCTGCAAGGAGACATTGAAGCGGTGGAAGCCATGCTCGCAGAAAAGGACTGGGATCCCACTCAGCCAGGCGACTGGTGTCTCAAGCTTGCCACCAACCAGAACCGTCCAGATATCTTGGAGCTTTTGCTTTCTGACGAGCGAGTGCAGCTTAAAAAGGAGACGCAGAACGTGTGTATGAAGTTGGCGGTGGAGCGCCCAATGTGGCGAGTGTTTGACGTGTTGAACGCGCATGCCCAGTATGAATAAAAATCAAACGTTGAAAAATGATTGAGTTTGCGCTGGTCCAACATCTTCAAAAGAGCATTGCCGATAAAGCGATCCCAGCCCCGAATGCCGAGGTATCCTTGTGACTCTTGTCAAATGGCCATGACACTGACACCCGCCTCCCTTCGACTATTCGGACCCACAGGAGCAGAAATGCCTGTCGGCCTTTTCCTTCTCCGAATCCATTTCAACCCCGTTGAATTTCATGTTCTGGTCCGGCGTTGGATACTATGCCATTGTATGAAAACAGCTGCTGTCACCCATGGCTCCCCGCACGCTCATTTTTTCGTTCTGTTTTGTTTCAAGGATCCCGTCGGCCGTCGAAACATTCCCATGAGTCTGAAACTATACTCGGTCGTTGCAGTAGCCGCTGGAGGTTTCGGAACGCAATACCTATTAACGAGGCGGTATCATCGAACATGTCTGCAATGTGTGATTGACGGGCGAGACAAGACGAGCGAGTTTTACAAAACGACTCGATCGATGTTGGAGCAATATCATCCGACGGCAAAGGACGATTACTTCAAGTTTGAAAAGTTTCGCATGTTGAGGGAAAACTGATGCGAATTGGCGATTTAGAATATGGGGCATTATTTATTTGTTGTTTTGGTGGAAGCAGGGGAGGGTTGTCGCTATGATACGACACCGATGGTTTGAGTGATTCCAGCCTGTGACGCATTCGCAGGGCAAGGAATCAGTTTACAAAAAAGGGGTGTTCCAAAATAATACAAGACGTAACCTTTGCCGGATGCGATCTCTTCAAAACATCCTTCAAATACTCGATATGTTTTGTATGCAAGACCTCCTGCTCCTTTGAACGCGCCGTCTGAATGCGTCTGTCATTGTTTCCTCCGAAAATGACAGTATCATTTGGGACGACATCGCGTTCAAAGGTTTTGCACATTGCCCCAACCACGCAATTGTCCCCAAGGCTGGCGCCTGGAAGGATCCTGGCTGTTGTTTTTGTTTGTTGTTGTGAGAGTGAGGATTTCTTGGACATGATGTGGTGTTGATGGAAATGAGGTTTACCTTTGGGTTCAACGATGCAGCCATCGCCGATTCCCAACCCTTCAAACACTTTCAATAAAAGTGAGCCAATTGATCACATGTGTGCCCGTTTCATTGTGTCTCACCGCATCCGACTTCAAACAAGTTGTCCGATCCAATATTGAGCGTTTCCGACGACCTGATATATTTCATGCCCAGTCAGTAGTCAGTGCGAAACCAACATTGCCCCCCCCATGTTTCCGTTAAAAACGCACCAGTTGATGATAACAGCACCCTCCTCAATAACGTTGCGGTTGCCAAACACAATCGCACCGCCAGCCTCGTTCCGGATCTTTGACTTTGGATGGACAATGTTGCTGCCGCCAAAGTGGATAGATCCGCCCTGGATCTCAGTGTCCTCACAAATGACGTTTTCTGTGCCCATTGCTGTGATTTTGGTGGGTGGGACCCGCGCTGATGAGTATGATGTGAACATCTTTGCGTTAAATAAAGTTGATCTAAAAATGAAGTTGCAGTGGGTTTCGACTGTACTGTTTGGACTGTTTGCCGTTGCGCATGCGAGCGAGTCGAGTGAAGACAAACAAGCGCCGGCTGAGCTGGTTGTTGGTGAGCTATGCTCTGTCATTTGGCATCACATATCAAGCAAACTCAACAGTCAATAATGCAAAGATGTCACCCACGCCATCCCCGCATCCGAATGTACGCGCAAAAGCAAATCAGGCGACAATTTATCCATGCACTACACTGGCACGCTCTTTTCAAATGGACGCAAGTTTGATAGCTCGCGTGACCGTAACTCGCCCTTCAACTTTGTGATTGGCACGGGTCGCGTGATTCAAGGATGGGATAAAGGGTTGTTGGACATGTGTGTGGGTGAGAAGCGTGTGTTGACGATTCCTCCTGCGCTTGGTTTGTGTTTTGTTGTTGTTTTCAATTCCATCTTTGCTAATCATTTCACATTGCAGGATACGGTGACAGAGGCGCTGGTGGTGTCATTCCTGGCGGCGCTACTCTTGTCTTTGACGTGGAGCTGTTGGCCATCCTCAACAAGGAGGCTCCTTCTGCGGACAAAGAGGAGTTGTAAATTGATGGTGTCCCGACTGAGTATATAAATAAAGACAGAATATATTCACATGAAACTCATTGCCTTCGCATCGCTGCTCCTGTCGGCCGTTGCTGCCGTCTCTGCCACCGCAGACGGCGTAAAGAAGGAGCGCGCACCTCCTACGAAGCTCCAAATCGGTACAACAACGGCAACAACGATCACATTGAACTTGTTCTAACAATTTAAAAATTCAAGGCGTCATGAAGAGAGTCCCAGTCGAAGAATGCACGCGTAAAGCCAAGGCCGGCGACAAATTATCCATGCACTACACAGGAACCCTCTTCAGCAACGGGGACAAGTTTGACAGCTCTGTGGATCGTAACCAGCCGTTCGAGTTTACTTTGGGCCAAGGTCAGGTTATCAAAGGATGGGACCAAGGGTTGCTTGACATGTGTGTTGGGGAGAAGCGGAAGCTGATTATTCCGCCTGCGTGGGGTGAGTTTCTCTTCCTGTTTTTGGAGCCGCTTTATCTAAAATCGACCAACTCAGGATACGGAGACCGTGGTGCTGGTGGTAAGATCCCTGGAGGAGCCACGCTTGTGTTCCATGTCGAGCTGTTGGATATTCTTGGTGGAAAGGATGAGTTGTGATGGATGTGAAGTTGAAAGAGATATGGGACAACTTGTCGTTTCGCTATAAAATTCATTTCTGCCGATGTACTTGACAGATGTTGCTGTGATGCGCGTGCACCCAATCCCGCCTCCTTCCAGTGGTTGAGAAGCAGAAAACGAAAGCAAATGATCAAGGCCCTGATCAGCTCGTTTATTGCAGGTATGATGCACTTAAAACGGTCCTCTGGGACCAGAATCAGAGGTGGAAGTAGCCAATAGAATCCAAACTGCTTACGCTCAGAGCAAGCCATATAATGTCTCCTTCCTGCTTTGTGATGATGATATTGCGAACGCCTTGTTGCCAAACTGTGGCTTCATCGCATTGAAAGAAGCTATGGATGTGAGATACACTGAACAGCTTCTTCCTGCTCATCTGAGAGAGAACAAAGATTCGTCCAGAAAGGATGGTGGATGGTGGGACAGTGACTGGGCGTTCGCGTCCAGTGCTGGGGATCACCCAGGATACGTTGCCGTTGTTTAGACCGTTGGATTGAGTTTCGAATAGGATGGCTGCTTGTCGTAGATATGAGCGATCCGAGAGACACTTTTGTGGTTGTTGTGGGGATCTTCGTATTCTTGCTCAAACAAGAATAGGCACCTCTTGCTGGATTCCAGTGGACATATATGGACGTTGAGATGCTGATGGCGGTGGTTGATGGTGTCAATTGGGCTGTTATGGGCTGTTTTGGGTTCAGAGACGCTGCTTTACTGAAAATAGCCAGCAATAAATAAACTCATAAAAAATAAATGCAACGAGTTGGAGTTGTTGACACGCAAACCCAGAGCACATGCATGCACTTTGACTGCATCGAGGCGCTTGTTTGGATCGGCACTGAGAACGTGAGGCACTCTTAGGCAGAGACTTGTTTCGTTGCAACTGATGCTCCACCGAAATAGGGCCGCGTGCTGTCCATGCAGCCACCCAGCTTGAGTTTGCACACATGCGGATTCGTAGCAGAGAGTGGCGTCAGAGCCATCGAGAGTGTCGATAAGGGTCTTGTGGTGCTTTCCGATGGCGAGAGTAAGTTTTTACATCGTCTCAGTTCCTCGCTTGTGTTGTCCTGAATCGCTTCTTGATCTTTTCCTCCGCTTCACGTGTCTATCTACTTGCAGTTTCGCTCAGAGACCGGGACTCACTTCGATCTCGCTGGCTTCTCCGTGCGAGCGAGAATTCGTCAATAGGACTGTTTCAGTGCATGGCTCTCATTGACAGCGATCTTGTTGTATCAACCTCATTTGGCGCGTTGCTTCTAGTTGGACTTCGATCGGGTGAAGATCATTGTTGACTTGCGCTCTCTTTCTTTCGAAAAACTCAACAAGTTGGGCAAAAAAACAGGAATCATTCTGAAAACTCTCGCTCAACCGGACGGATCGAGTGCACCCTACGTCATCATGCGACCGCTTTCCTCATCTTCCAATACTTCTTCGAAACTGCTGCTCTGCGCAACAGCTGCTGGTGCCGTACATGTCCGAGACATGAAACTACCCGCCGCACGCGTCATATCCCGCTTCGATTCACATTCAGGAATGCTTTCCGATCTAGACCTCTCTCCATGCCCATCCCTACACGCAAAGGGCCCCTCCATCCTCCTCGCAACCACCGGATTCACAATGCAAAGACCCTATATGCTCCCCGACGCATGTGTGAAGTTATGGGATCTCTCGACTCCTTCGAATCCGAAATTTTTGCATCAAGTGGATATGCCGGCGTTGGTTCCTGTACCGGATTCGGAGAACCTGCAGCAGCAGCCGGCGATGCCCACGTTTGTAAGGTTTGGGTTGGTGGATGGGACTGAGGAGCCATCGCCGAGTATGATTGGGATTCAGGATTCGGGGCATGTTGTTTCGTGGGATCCGTTGAATTCTCGGGTGCATGAAGCGGAGTTGCATGATGTGAGCTGGTTGATTTTGCGTTCAACTCATTTGAATAACGCGCAATTTTTTTTTAGACTCAATTGGATGGATACATGACCAGTATGGAGTACAGCACGACTGGAGACTATTTAGCTGTTGCGAGTTCTTCAGGGACAGTGTCGCTTTATTCAACAAAATCAGCCGAAATTGCACGCGTCAACACGTACGAGAGGGAATCGACTGTGCCGGATTTGACTCCAAAGTTGATTCCAGTGCGAGATCAAGAGTTGAGTGCGCTTTTCAGTTTCTATGGCAAATGATTAACAAAGATGGTGCGCAAAATAGCCCGCTCTCACTTGTAGGAATGCCATACTACAACGAACAGCTGTTGAGCGCATCATGGCCCACAAGCCTCACGCACGACGCATCACGACCACTCACACGTATCCCGAAGGAAGTCCTTGCACAAGCAAAAATGAGCGATTTTGTTGGATACGCGCAAAATCCTGGTTTATCGTTTCGACGAAACCAAACTGTGCAAAGTATCTGGGCTCAGTCTCAGGCACGAGCAGCACTTGAGAGCGGGTTTCCTAAATTTAGAAGTGAGCAGGAGAGGGAAGGGTTAGGAAAGTCTGGGAGACGGAGCGGGTATGGCGTGAGAGACAGTGTGAGTTTGTCTTTTATCGTCGATCTAGTTTTTGCAGATTCTGATTCATTTTTCTATGTCAGCCAATCTTGGACGCTGCGTATCCATCCAGCGCAACGACCTCACCCATTCCAAAACCGTACCGGCGCGTTCAAATCAAATACTCGAAATTTGGAATCGAAGACTTTGACTTTGCCTTCTTCAACAAATCCTCGCCAAACCACAGCGGCCTCGAAACGCACATTTCAAACTCGTACACAAACGCGCTGCTGCAGCTTTTCTATTACACTCCACCGTTGAGACGCGTGGCTGCATCGCATATTTCAAACTTGAAATGTTCAAAACCGAAAAGCTGTCTCCTTTGTGAACTGGGTTTTCTGTTTGCAATGCTCAAAGACGCGAAAGGTGCAAACTGTCAAGCGGGAAACTTTTTGAACGTGTTTGCCGGTTTGAAAGATGCCGGCGCGCTTGGCCTGTTTGACGAGGACAGCGTGAAGGGTGTTGGGGCTGTCAAACAACCCGTCAAGGATGTTGGGGTTATGATCCATGGATTCCATCGGTTCATTTTGGAAGTGATTAGTGGCGAAAGTGGGGTCGGTGTTTCGGGATTGTGTACTGAAAACCGTGAAGAAAGTGAAGCGTTGGAAACTGTCATGAAGCAGGTGATGGGGCTTCCCATGCGTGGCGTGAATTCGTGTAATGGCTGTGGAAAGAAGGATTTGAAGGATACTATTGCGTTTGTGATTGATGTTGGGCTTAAGGTGAGATTTCTGTTTCCTATTTTTTTTTTTTTTTGCGCAGGGTGTTTTGCGTGCGTCCTTTTATTGACCTGCGCTCTTTCAGTTTTCATCGGCTGAAGTCATTCCTTCGTTTGGGCAACTCCTGGAAATCAGTTTCCTAAAGGAGACTTCATTTAGAGCGCCATGTGCTGGATGCAACAAGCAGCAAACCATTTCACACACAAAAACTGTGCGTCGGTTGCCAAACTTGCTATCCATCAATTTTAGTTTGAATGCGGGCGATCTCGTTGAGACTTGGATGGAAGGCGGGAGTGGATCGTGGATTCCGCAGAGGTGAGGATTGTCTGAATTTTTTACTGGTTTATTTGATGGATGGCTTCCTGATTTTTTCTTTTTTTTTTTTACAGAATTGCACTGGTTTTGAAGGGAGCGCAGGTGTCGGTGTTTGATTTGGAAAAGGATGGATTCAATATTGACGAGTATGAAGAGGAACAGGTGGCGATTTATGACTTGAAGGTGGGTGTATTTGAATGGCGGTGTAACTTGGTTATCGTTCTAAAGTGGAAACGTTTCGCGCAGGGTGTTGTGTCGGAGATCAAGACTGGGGACACGGCATCGAGGTCTCATCTGGTGGCTCACATATACGGTAACAGTTATCCCTCAATTTATGAAATTGACAGCTGATGTATTGATTTGACACAGTGGACGATGAATCTGGCTGGCTTCTGTTCAACGACTTTTTGGTGGAGCCTATTTCTGCCAACGAAGCCACACAGTTTACAAAGTGGAAGACTCCCACTGTCATGCAATACATTCGCGTGGATTTGAATGATATGATTGACTACAGCAAATTGGATTCGGCAGTGCCGCTGGATAGTTTACTGACAGAGACGGCCGTGCTGAAGTGAGCTTTTTTTTTATTTGAACAACTTCAATGCTGATATTCTTTCAAAAAGCGAGCGCCAAGATCTGGCAATCATGTCGGTTCCACTTGCAGAGTCAGAACTTCCTCTTATTTCTGGATACTTGGTTGCAATCGACGCGGAATTTGTCTCACTGCAAAAGGTGACCATTGTTTGCGCGTCTATGTGGGAGGCAAACTGATGCAGATGAGCTGTAAAATTGTCTTCAGGAAGAATTGGAAATCCGCAGCGACGGTTCACGATCGACGATATTGCCTTCGAAACTCGGCCTCGCGCGAGTCAGTGTTCTTCGAGGAAAAGATGGACCCATGGAAGGAGTGCCGTTCATGGACGATTATATTGCCATTCAGGATCCAATTGTCGATTATTTGACGGAATATAGCGGCATTTATGGTTTGGTTTTTTTTTTCGGCTGGGCTGCTTTCATTGATTTTTAAAGTCATGTTGAAATAGCTGGCGATCTGGATCCCGTGACTTCAACGCATCCGCTAGTTCATTTAAAAGTTGCTTACCAGAAGTTACGCCATCTTGTCGATTCAGGATGCATTTTTGTGGGGCACGGGCTCAAGAAAGATTTTCGGACAATCAGTTGAGAGTTTTCGGACATGCAAGCTTTTGGCGTTGTCTGGGCTTATACAATTTTCTCAGATATCATTGTACCACCGGAGCAGATTATCGACACTGTGGACATCTTTTTCATCAAAGAGCGGCAAAGGTGCGTTTGTTTGCAACTTTTGTTTCAATCTGTAAACTGACGCTGTGGAAGGAAACTGTCGCTCCGCTTCCTTGCGTGGAGTCTCCTTCGCAGCGACATTCAACAGGACACTCACGACAGTATCGAAGATGCGCGGGCCGCCCTTCTGCTGTACAAAAAGTATCTGGCGCTCACCAAGGAGGGTACGTTTGAACAAGTACTGGACGCCATCTACGAGGAGGGACGCAAATACAACTTCAAACCACCACAGAAATAAAATATAAAATGGCGTGTTTATTGGTCGCGATAATAAGAAGCTCTGTATGACCAAGAATGTGTCAGGGGCCGTTGGTCAAGGAAACACACTGCACACAGCTTACACGCCCACCCACAATGGCACACAAGCGCCCAACCCCAGCAGCATCGCGGCTCATCGGCCTCTCCTTCTGCGACATACCCGATGAGATGATTCCAATACTCACGGAAATATTAGAGGTCCGGGACCCCCTCGCGCGACGCGTTGTTCCAAGCCATCGTTGACGCCACCCCCGATACTGCCGCCACCCTTCAGCGACGGCATCTTTTACCTCAAAATGATTCTGCCACAGCCACCCGCCGATGGTTCTCCGGAAGAACTCGTGCATTTCCAAGACCGCACCACCCGCAACACAAATAACATCGGAGGTGATTGGTGAAGTTTTTTGGGTGGCGGCGGAGCACAGCTGTCACGGGGATGCTTTGCCGCTGGCTTCTTGGTGGCCTGGGCGGGAGACTGTCGACTGCGACGAATCGGTTACGCCGGGGTTGTGCAGGTGGTGGACCAGGACCCACTACCAGCCACACCTTAGAGGTAACTATAAAACCCTCCCTTCCCCTCCCACTTCTCCCATTTCTTTTGTTTCTTGCCGACTGCAACTCCACGGTCCATATGCGCACATGATTCATGCTTTGACCTTGCTCATCATCCACCTGTGTCTTGCTTGGCCCAGCTGACCCTTGCTCACTATCCATCAATACAGAATCGTTTATCCCTTTTGGATTCCAGGTTCAGAGCCTCCCTCATAACCCAAGAGCACCCATCCATAACCAGCATGCAATCAGCTGTTGAAGGACTCTTTGGCACTGCATTGCATGCCGGCAATTCAAATGCTGCTTCTACTTGGTGGTATGCCAAAAACCTCCTCCGTGAGGCAGAAGAACAGTCCCTTTCAACCAAAAGCACCATACACCACCTTGCGGAATGTCTTGGTGAAGGAAATACGATGTTCGAACTGCCTTATCATCAAAGGAAAGGAAACGACAAAAGACTCGTACCCTTCAGGAACATCAAGAAAAAAGGGTGGATGCCAACACTGCAAGCGTCAAAACATATCTTCCCACATGGAAATTGACTGCAAAAGCTGGTGCAATGTCCTGACGTGTGACCGCCCACAGTGTGTCAGGCACTTCAATTGCCCCACTTAGAATCCTTCTGGGGATGAAACATTTTGCAACCTGCTAATTAATAAAGCCTTCTTGCCTCGACCAACAAGTGGCACGTAACTTACTACAACAAACTCGCAGCACCACCGCATTTCAACCTTATTGCTTGCCAGTGAGTTTTTGGTGGACAGTGGTTTAAATGGTTTGACAGGTCAGCTGACGGACAATTTCATTTCATTTGGAAAGCCATAATGCTTTACACCACACACCTTGCTTGGCTGCTCATTGCCGCAGCGGTTGCCACAGCCGAAAAGACTGTCAACATTGGTACTCTTGAACAGTTCCAATGACACCCCCTCTCTCAGCGTTTGCCCCATCTTTCTGACCTGGAAGCACGCCAGGCATCCTCAAACGAATCCCAGACGCCGAATGCCTGCAACGAGTCAAATCATACGATCAAGTGTCGATCCATTACATTGCGTCCGTGCATAAACGGCCCGACAGCGTCTTTGACCAGGACTATTCCCATGAAAGCGGCAAGACGCTCGAGTTTGTTGTTGGCGCGCCGAAGCGGGAGTTTGCGGAGGGATTGGATCGGGGTGTTATGGATATGTGTGTTGGTGAGAGTGATCTTTTCGTTTTTGTTGTTGTTTTGTGGCTTGTCTGATGTTGTGTGTTATCTTGTTCTGAAGGAGAGCGAAGGAGGTTGGTTGTTCCACCAGAGCTTGGTATGTATTGTTAGAGAGAGAGCGGATGCATTCGTTTTCTCCGTTGCGTATGGAGGTTCAACATCTTAACTGACATTCTGTTTCCTATGCAGGTTACTTGCCAGACCCAGTTTACGGTATTGCGCGTTGGGTTCTAACTTGGACACGTGGCATGCTCATCTATTATGTTCGATGACAGGATATTCCGGAGGACAAAAGGCGCCGTACGGAGTCAATCTTGTGTTTGACGTTGAGCTTGTGAACATCCAGAACAAGTCGGACCCATCACGCGAGGAGCTCTGAAACGAAATTCCCAAATAAACATCAAATCACACGCCAATTCAATCGCAAACTAGTGCAGCAAGGTCACATCTCAAAGTGAATTTATTGGACGCGATGTCCAGTCTTTTCGATCCTTTCAAAATACTTTGGCGCAATGAACCCGTTGACACCGGACGATAAAACGACATTGTTGGGAGACTTGTAAAACTTCATTCCATCCGCCATGGCTAGCGACACGTTAATGTGGATGAGGACATTGCAAGTGCGGCGCATGCCACTGTTTTTTAGATTTACGCGGGCATTTTTAGAAGGGGGCAGGTGGGGTTTCTTGTGGATTGGGATGTACAATATACCTGATGACGCCAGAGTCTCCCGGTCTTCCGACGGCAAAATGGATGTGGTTTCGATTCATTTTGCTGAGCCCTTGCGATTCTAGCGAAAGGACGGGAATGAAAGAAAAGAAGCATTTTCGAATGAGAACATGTGCTTAATAAGACATTGGCATGTGTGTTTTACCAATTGCGCTCAGGTTTCGTAAGTAGGTTCCGTGGATGACGGTTGGAATCTCGCTGGCATCAAAGATTTCAACGAGCTCCACATCCACCTAAGCAAGCATGAATGCGTGTGTGAGCAGTTATGAAGTGAGGAAAACAAACTTCATTCTGTTAAACCTCTCTCGAATGGCCCTGGTTCGCTTTGATGAGCCAGTCACCGTTCTCCTCAATGAGCGTATACCGCTGTTTATCGTTCGATTCGACCAAGTATTGCACGTCGATCAGATTCTTTCCTCGCAGTTGCGGCCGGCTTAACTTGCAACAAAAGAGTCAGTTTGAAAGCGTGTTTGTCAGCGGCGTGCATACCAGGTCCTTCAAGCGCACGTATCCGTCCTGTCTCATCGGAATGGCTGTATCGTGCCGCAGAATCTTTGAAACGGCTTTGCTGAAGATGACGTCTGGATTCTGTGCCGAGCGTGTGTTCCGGTTCATTTTCAAGATTACTTCTGAGTGGTGACGTGCGGTTAAGCAACTTCTCAAACAAGAGTCCCAATATTTCATTCAAAACAACCGAAACAGCCGAATCACTTCCTCGTAACACGTAAACACGATCCCGCCAGAGAATATCAACCTTCCCAGTCTCGGCGTGGCACCCTTCCAAAATGCAAACACCCCTTCGTCTTTGAACGTTTGAACGGCACAGTCTGCAGAGTTCTTGTAACGCTGTCGCGCATCTGTTGCCTGCATTTTCGTTTTTAAAACGTCTAAAGGCATGGTCGTGTAAACGGTAATGATTCCAGCAATTGCTCCGATTCTGGGGTTTCGCAAAAAAAATAGAAATGGAAGTCGCGATCAATCTTCCGTCCATTGCCTTATAACCGTAAACTTACCCAAACGTGGCATAGGCAGGAACACTTTTTCCTTCATACCGCACCGTCAACTTCTCCCTCATCATCCCATACGCAGCCAACCGCACAGCACTGTTGGCGCCTTGTCGAGCAATGACTGTCGTCACTCCTTGGTAAATCCCCGAGATTCCCTGCTCGGCAATGATGATGCGCGTGCCGTGAATCAGGCCTTTAAATCGCGGCTTGAGCAAGTTTTGGTCTTGGATCAGCTTTGTCCTGTGGATTTCAAAAAATGTTGTCAGTCTTCAATTGCATGCGCGGAAACAAGTGTTGTGTGTTTTCGTTACTTGATTGTCTCTGTCGGTGTCACTGCAATCACTGCTTCCTGGAAACCCAGTTTTGTTGTTTGACACATATGAGCCAGCGTACAACAGAGCCAACCCAGAACAAAAACACATACCATCACACCCGCACCTAGCCCCGCAATCATCATCCTCGGACCCGACACTTTCCCATCCTTATCGGCAAGCAACGCCTTCATTTGATCAAACACGAGAAACCTGACTCCTGCTTTCGACGCTGTTCCAATCACAAGCGCAGATAAGCCGCGGTATAATCCAAGCACGCCGTGCTGTTTCAATGTCACGCGGATGACATCGAGTGGGCCTGTAAAGTGCTGTATTGTGTCGTTAGAAAACCGAGTTGGTTGTGAGAGATTGAAAGAGACGATAGATGCTTACCTTGGTTGCATGCATTGTGCTGGACGCTTGCTGAGCGGGAGTTGCCTTTCCTTGGAGTTGCAGCTGGGTCTTTACAAACTCTGTCGGGTATGTGACTGTTGCCTCGATGCCGCCAGCAATCATTCCTGCCGCGATGGATTGGAACGCTGTTGGTTTCTGTTGTGTTGGCTGTTCAGTCAAGGGGGTGGTGGCATTAGGGGCGTGCGCGCAGGTGTGGACCTTATCTCTGTTCTGAGTCATTGACAAATAAAAAAAAAATCTTTCGATTTCATTCACACCAACTTAAAAACAGTAACTCAAAGATTCGAAACAGACGCAAGCGTGCACTCAACAACTCTCCTCACATCCGCCGTCGCTCGATCCCGGTCATTCTCATGCATAGTCACCATCACCATCCGCTTGGGCAACCCTGCCTGCAACACCAGCGGCTCAGGCGCAAAGTCCTCGTACTTTAACCCTTGCGGAATCGCTTCAAACACAGCCTCAGGAAACTTGCCCGGCGATGCTGTCGCCAACACAACCATAATCTCACTAAGTGGACCCGACACGTTTCTTCCTTCCACAAGATTCTCCCGTTCCGCCGAAACTACTCCAACAGCCGTATGCGGATCAAGAACATATCCAGTTTCGTTGTACCATTTGCGGATAGACTCAATCGTTTCGCTGTTGTCCACAGTCTGAGACTTGAAAAACGCCCGCGTCTGCTGCAACACGCCATCTGGGACTTGGAATCTTCCCATGCTTTTTAAATCAGCCATCCATTTGCAAATCGCGGCACTCGCTTCACCAACATCCCCAAAATGTTGCACGGCGAAATGCCACAACACGCGTTCAAAGTTGGAGCTCACGAGAATGTCCATGGCTGGACTATGCGTGATTTTAACGGCGTCGCTTGGGTTTGCTGAGGGGCTGCTTGGCTTTTCGTAGATTCCAGTTTCAATAAAACGGTGAAGAATGTCGTTTGAGTTTGTAGCGATAATGAGGTCGCCGAGAGGGAGACCCATCCGCTTGGCGTAGTAAGCTGCCAAAATGTCGCCAAAGTTTCCAGTGGGTACAGAATAGTTGATGCGAGGGAGCTTTGAAATGTCTTTTTCGTCTGAATTTTGTGAAAGTCAGAAAAGCGCGTTTGATTTAAAGCGATATCATGGTACGCTACCTTCCAGTCCAAGCTCCTTAATAAGCGACAAGTACGAAACAAAGTAGTACGTAGTCTGCGCAAGAATGCGGGCCCAATTGATGGAGTTGACTGCAGCCAAGCTGTACTTGTTTTTAAACTCGAGATCCCCAAAACACACTTTTACAATTTCCTGGCAATCGTCAAACGTGGCGCCATCGACAGCAACATTGTGTACATTTGCGTCCAACACGGAAGTCATTTGCTGTTCTTGCACAGAACTGATTCTTCCTTTTGGGTGAAGAATAAACACGTCCACGTTGCGTTTTCCGCGAAGTCCATAAATTGCGGCACCTCCTGTGTCGCCTGAAGTTGCGCCGAGGACTGCAATACGGGTGCTTTTGTGCGAGGTGGTTGGCGGTGGTGGACGCGACAGGAAAAAGTCAAACAAGTTTCCGACAAATTGAAGAGCGACGTCTTTGAAGGCGAAAGTGGGGCCATGGTGCAGTTCGAGAATACGGACTGTGTGTCATTGTTTTAAGAGATAAGAAAGTCTCGAAATCAAAAGAATCAAGAAATCTGGCGGGGGTACTTACTGTTTCCGTCATGCGAGCCTGGCTTCACAACTGGAGTCACTTTGGGGTGTGAGAAGGTTGAGTAGCTCTTTTTGACGATTTCGAGAAGGTCTGAATCCGACACTTCTTCTGTGGGGATAAAGTGCCTGAAGATGTTGAATGCGACTTGGTGGTATTCGAGCGAAGCCCACTCTTTGGCGTGCTTTTTGAAGGAGAAGAGGCTGTCGAACGACACGTGTTAGGATCATTGGAGTGGTGAGACATGGAGACTCACCTGGGGACCTGCTCGGGCACAAAGAGGCCTCCGTCTGTGGCAAGACCCGTTCTCACGGCATCTTCGAAACCGACGGCTTTGGTTGACGCTGCAGCACGTGTGGATCTGTACATACTTATCTGGGATGCGTTATCTCAGTGTTTAAAATGAGCGTTGTAAATAAAAGTGACATCATCGATCGATGTCCAGACTATAAAAAGGAACATTTCATTTTCGTTTTCATTTTGTTTTTCTGTCCCCAAACAGTCCCTCTCTGTCTCTCTCTCCGGCGCAAGCTGTTTTATGTACCGTCACTCATCCGAAGTTGTTAGCCAAGACTACATTAGCGAACAGGTGATGCATTATCCCATCCATCTGTGGTCCATCTGTTCCACAAGCAGCTGTCCAGTCACGCCTTCCCTGTTACCAAACCCATCCCTGTCTGCCTTGCATCCATCCACACAGCCTATGCTAACCGTACCTCCAATGCATCGCACGCAGATCTACAAGGGCAACTCTGCTTAAACACTCCCAAAACAACGCACTCTTATCTTATCAACAGTGAGTCACGGCTGTCTCACTTCAAACCCAACGCATTAAACACAACGTACTAAACAACACAGCCATGTTCAGAACCGCAATGACGCAGTCCCACAAACCCAACCACTTTCTCACTCTCAAGACGCTGTCACCAGCAACCATCCTCTCCCTGGTGCACCGCAGTCTTGCCTTCAAACATGCACACCCACATACTCCACCCGCTTCAAACACCAACATGTTGCACGGGAAAACTCTTGCCCTCCTATTTACGAAAAAGAGTACTCGTACGCGTATCAGCGCAGAGACTGCTTGGAGCTCGCTGGGCGGGCATCCAATGTTTCTCGGCTCGAATGACATTCAACTCGGCGACCCCGCCATGGGAGGAGAGTCATGGCGCGATACTGCAACAGTAGTTGGAAGCATGGTCGATGCCGTCTTTGCTCGGCTAGGCGACCACAAGGAGATTGAAGAGCTGGCCCAGTACAGTCGAGCTCCCGTCATCAATGCTTTGACTGCAAAATATCATCCTATGCAAGCTTTGGCGGATATCATGACCATCTACGAGGCTACTCTTGGGGAGCGTGTTTTGAAGGAAATTGTATCCTCAGGCGAGGACCTACCTCGCCTTGAAGGTGTGAAAGTGGCTTGGGTGGGTGATGCGAACAACATCATAAACTCTTTGTTGGTGTCCTTGCCTCGGCTGGGTATCCATGTCAGCGTTGCAACGCCTGCCGGGTACGAGATTGACGCCGACATTAAGGAGTTTGTTGCGGTTGAAGGAGCCCGGGCAAAAAATGTTGCGGGCGACACGTACGGGACTGTGTCGTACACTACGGACCCTAGCGTCGCATGTAACGGCGCTCACATTATCGTTACAGACACTTGGGTGTCAATGGGTCAAGAAGCTGACAAGGAGTCCAAACTGAAGGACTTTGCAGGATACAAGGTGACTGAAGCCATGGCGAAACTGGGAAATGCGCATCCCGATTGGAAGTTTATGCACTGCTTGCCACGCAAACTTGAGGAAGTGGACGACGAGGTGTTTTACAATCCAGATCGGTCGCTTGTATTTTCCGAGGCTGAGAATCGAAAATGGACTGCCATTGCTGTGTTTGAGCATGTGATGGGGGGGAAGTAGTCGCTCTCAGTCGCTGTTTTTGTACCAGTTTTTTATTGTTTTTTGTTGTATTGATGAATATAACGCTTGAATCACTTGCTTGCTGCAATGTACAAAACTGTCGAAAAGGGTGAGGAAAATGAGCGCATCAAAAACGGGAAATCGAAGCTATTAACGACAAAGATATACCGTTGTTTCCTCGAATAAATGCATCGCCGTACTTGTTTTTGAGATCCCCACCCACGTACTCTTCTGTATGCTCCATTGCAATATTCTGTATAATGCAAGTGAGTAAGGGAAGAGAGATAAACAGTAAGAGCAGAGAGAGAGAGATAGGGAGCAACAGAAAATAACACCAACCATGTATCCATCGAGACACGCAAGCACGCCCCTGTACTCGACGCCCGAGTTGAGTCTGACGACAACGCGCCCGCCAATCGCAGCACCCAGAAAGTCACTTGGTGTCTTTTTCGTAGTGTTTGTCTCCTCCATTGCTTTATTTTATGGGACTTTTACTAATAAATATTTAGTAAAAAAAAAAATAATCATCCAAAAAACAGACAAAAACGCGTTCATGCAGTCATCCGAAGAAGAGAGCGAATCCATTGCAACCTTCTGCGCAATCACAAACACCGAACCAGACCTGGCCCAGCGCTTTCTCTCTCTTGCCGATGGACAGTTGGACAATGCCGTAGCCCTGTTCATGGAGCACGGCGCCGGCCTTGTCGGCAGTGGTGCAGGTGGAGGCAGCAGCAGCAGCGCCAATGTTGGTGGAGACACGGGTATCAGCGAAAGCACAGGAATGGACGAAATCATTCGACAAGATGCGGAGGACTCGTACCGCCCAGTCATTGCCCCCCGTCACGACACGCTCGTGGGTGGTGGGCCCATGTACTCGGTGTATGACGAGGATGTATTTGAGGACGCTGCATTCGCTGCTGCTGCTTCTCCTTCGTCATCCTCTTCAATGTCTTCTTTACCTATTCCGCTTGGATCTCATCGGCATGCGTCGTCGGAGGGTGCTTTCTCAGCGAGCGGCGGGGGCAGTAGAAGTGCTCAGCAAGACTCGAAAGCAAACAAACTGGCGCGGATGTTTGCGACGCCGTATGAAATCATGTTTGAAGGTTCCTTTGATGCGGTAAAACTTACAAAATCTGTTCAACTTGTTTGACGCCCAATCCTCATCTCTTCAAAAACTTGCCAACTACACACCAATAACACAACAAACAGGCACGCCAAGAAGCCCGAGACGCATCGAAATGGATTCTTGTGACTGTCTCTGACCGCACCGAGTTTGCGTGTGAAGCGCAGAAACGCGATCTGTGGAACTCACCTCTCGTGCGCGAATTTATTTCTGCGAGTTTTGTGTTTTTGTTTTATCCGTCCGATTCTCCCGACGGTATGCGTCATGCTTCGTTTTATCGGGTTGATGCTTTGCCGTATTTTGCCATCTTGGATCCGAGGACTGGTGAATTTTATTGCTGGGTTTTAGTTGGCGGCTTCTGATCAGTGATGTTGTTGTGTTGCAGGAGAGAGTATGAAAGTGTGGACAACGACACCGAAGAAGGAAGTTCTTTTGCAGGAATGTAAGGCCAAATGATGCGAGAATCTCTGATTCCTTTTTCGCTGACCTTCACTTCAACATCAGTCGCAACATTTCTCGATCTAAATAGTCTCGACAATTTCCGTGCCCCGAAACCCAAACGCAAAGCGGTTAGTTCACTTATTGCAACAGTTTCAAATCGATTGCGCTCGTCACTCACTGCTTTTATCTCCAGTCTCAGAGCGTCGGTGAATTGACTGAAGAAGAACAGCTGAATCTTGCCATCGCAGCATCTCTTGGCGGTGGATCATCTGGAGCTCAGCAAGTGATGGACTTGACTGGAGATGATGATGAAGAAGATGTGGAAGTTGCGATTATTGATGGTTATCATCGAGAAGATCTATCTGTCCTTGCCGTGTTTCCTCCCTCACTGACACTGATCTCGTTGCAGAGTGGGCATCGATTCCCTCAACTGCAAGTCCCGAGCCTGCACAAAGCGCAGATGTTACGCGGTTGCAATTCAAGCTTCCAGGTGAGGCGAAAATCAAATGGAAGTGATCCAGAGTCTAATGGGTTATTGATACAAACTGCGCAGATGGAACACGGCTCGTGCGCAAATTTTCAAAGACTCAGGCCGTCCGGGATCTGTTTGCTTACATCAAGTCGTGTTTGAAAGAGAAGGAGATTCTGGACAAATTTGAGGTGAGCATATTTTATTCTATTTTTCGGTTTGTTTTTGTCCTCGTCTCACCCACTCGCATCCATCATCTCAGCTGCTTAATTTCCGGGATGGATTGTACGCGAAACTGAATCAGACATTAGAAGAGGCCAAAGTGCTCAACTCTTCCATCACAGTCGAACTGAAAGAGTAATTATTCGGCCCCTGTGTTTGATACATGTGTCTGGTTGGTATCGGGGGTTGAAGGGGAGCGATATTCATTCGGTTATATTAAAGCATGGCAATTTTGCAAAAAACCTTTTATTTTTTGCATTCCAAGAGATTCACCGTAAATCCCTACACACGACTTCTTTTCAGCAAACAATGAGCTGTACATCCACAGGTTTGCCTCTTCTAACGCTCGTCGTAGGACTCACGATTCAAGCGTGCGGTGTGGCTCTCATTGAAAGCGGTGAGTAGCGTTGGTGCAGTAAAAGGGTTTTCACTCAAAGCCTCGTCGTCTTCCTTTTCATTGGAACGCAAACAGTTCCCGAACTGATACGGATCCTGGCAAGCCGCAAAGAACCGGCTTTCGTGGTTTCGTCGACCGTCCTTTTCAATGCGTTCATGATGATGAATATGCTCGGATACATTCCAAACTACTTTGCCGATAGTTCCAGCTGCACTTCGATCAACACTTTCGAAATCATAACGTATCATTTGTCCATGCTTGTTTTTGGTAGATGCCCTTCGCTTTTTGCGACCTGTCACTTGGGAAGTCTGATGAAACAAAAAAGACGCGTTTATTCTCACAAAATCATATGCAACCACACGCATGAACAAGGTGTTCCTATGGATAAGCATTGCAGCTGTGGCGTACCGACTCGCCTGGTCGATCGCCGACGTCATCTTGACACACGTATCATGGAGCGACGAGTACGGGTACTGCCAGTTCCAGCAGAATCTTGTAACTGGCTTTCATTATTTATTGGCCGACATTCTCTGCGATGTGATTGCAACTGCTGGGTCCGTGACGATGCTTGTGCGCGGGAATTATGGATGGGATAATTTGATGGGAATGCTTGTGAGGGAGAATGGTTTGGAAAATATCTTGATTTCAATGTTTGTTTATTGATGGGAATATTCAGTGTTTCGCTCGGTTCTGACTCTTGCGACCAATATTGCGGCCATGTATCTTGGCCAAGCAAACACGAGCTACGACGTGATTTCAATGGTTTGGCTGATTCAAGATTACATTCTCGTAGTGTTGCTAAATATGGAGCGAGTTTACAGTTAATTGCTTGTCTTGTAGCGCGTTTCCTCTTCAATTTGGTGTGCTGACAACTTGCTTCTTGCAGGGTCTGATCGGATGTCGACTGTATCAACAAACTCCAAAATAAGACAAACAATCGCCGAATCCAAAGCACGAATGAGCGAGCACGGGTTGGAAACGCACGCTATCATGTCGGGCCACGCCGGGACGCTGAAGGACGTTGGGTCCAAGTATTATTTCGGCGAAGACCGGCCGCCGTTGCTGCCGATTTCTGATGTTCGGTCTTCCATGTCCAAAGTAGCGAGTTGAAAAAATAAGAAATGAACACGTTTTATGTTGGTTTGTTGACTTACCCACTCTGGGAAGAAGCAAAAATTTGAAAGATGTTCATGAAATCTCACAAGTCACGACCTGCAGCGACGCCGATGCCAAACGGTACCCATCGTTTGCATCATCCACGGAATGGCCATCCAGTGCGGCTTCAGCACCTTGGTCGCAACTGGTGCGTGCGGACTCATGCTGACTTCGCTACTTAAACGCGTCTCCACCCAGCCCCGCAGGTTTTTCGAACCCCGCCCAATCCAAAAGCGCCGCTTTTCTGGCGATTGTGATGTGCTTGTTTAGTTTGGTGGTCATGGCATACTCGAGCTTATACAGTCAGCTAATGCCCCCAATTTTGAAAACAGTGATTCGCTCAAGTTCAACTCTGGCGCTAAACTCTGTGCTCATGTATTTGGGACAACTGCCCACCGTCAGCTTCAAAGTTTTCCATTGCTTGGGCCATTCAAAACACGGTTTTGCTTTACTTGATGAACATGGAGCATGTCTACAGTTGAGGAGTTGTTGCAGCGTTATCTTGACCCGCACTGACCTCGGTTCACTTCCAAAAGAGCTTCAGAGAGTGGCGTGGGTAAACAAATACCGTGACTCAAAGACACGGAGTTTAAAGAAGCGGTCCTACTTCTCCGCGAGGGTATCACAGCCTGGAGGAGAAAGTACGGCACAAAATAAATAGAAATAAACGGTAGAGATATCATAAGAGGTGGCCATCTCCAAAGCGCGACCTGCTGTTGAGGTAAAAATCATTAGAGATTTACAAGTTCTTGGAAATCCCTCAGACCCTATGGCAAACTGCAGTCCCACCGGTCTGCCCCTGCTTTGCATAATTCTTGGGCTGACTATTCAGGCAACCTGTAGCACGCTGGTAGATACAGGTGACTGCACTCGCCGTCTCCAACGATGGAAGATACCAACGCGCACTGACAACTCACACATACTCTTCAGTACCAGAACTTGTCCATCAGATACGCTTCAAATCAGAACCGCGCATGTTTTTCAATGCCGTCACAATTGCGTTCAACGCGCTTCTTTTGGTCAACACTTGCCTGTATCTGCCTGGATACTTCGCAGACAGAGACAGCTGTGCTCCGATGACTGTAGTGGCAACTGCACTGTATCATGGCTTTATGCTCGTGTTTGGTGAGTGGGAGTCTTCCGCGTGCCTTGTTCTGGACCAGCAACTCTGAATCGCTCAAAAAAGCAGACGTGTTTATTCTCGTCAAGACGTACACTACAACGAGAGAAAACAAAATGTTCCTCAGTTTATTAACTTTGGTATTGTTGTATCGACTTGGATCGAGCATTGCCGACTTGATTCTGACGTATGCCGCGTGGGACGCGAGTCTTCAAGCGTGCCTGTTTTATCAGAACCAAGAAACTTTGCGGCACTATACTTTCGCAGATATCTCATGCGATGTGCTGGCAACTGCTGGCTCTCTTGCGCTGCTCGTTTCAGGAAGCGGCGGACTGTCGAGTTTGGTTGGACAGCTATTGATTGAAAATGGTGATTACCGTGAATTAAAATTGTATTCTGCTTGTTGCTGACACCTGTTCCTTTTTTTATTGGGGTTTCGCATGGTCAGTGGTGCGGTCGGGGTTGACCTTGGCTTTGAACGGAGCAGTTATGTACGTGGCGCATTCTGGTGCCATGAGCTTTGACGATCTTTCCTTGACTTGGATGATCCAGAATTACATCCTAATGCAGCTGATGAACATGGAGCATGTCTACAGTGAGTCATTTATCTGAGGTCACGCAATACCTGATGGTGTGCTTACCCCACACAGAAAAACGACGGCAAGAAAGGTACAATACTCCTGTGGGAATCGAGGAGCCGCCGAACCTCTCACGGCATCCCAAGTCGATCTTCATGCCAACTTCGACTTCAGTGAAGCCATCCGAATAAAATTGCTTGAACAAAATTATGGAAGCCCATGAAACGCGCCAGTTTCGAGAACGAGACCAACGCAGTCAGTCTCAAAACGAGCCAAAACGTCCACAGTTGAGGCGTTCCTGCAGTGTATTCTTGGGTTGCGCTGATCCCATTTTGCTTTCAGGGACTGGCGTTGGTAAACAAGCATTGCAGTCGACTACAGGGGATTGGAAAAAGCCGGCCTACTTTTCCGTGAGGGCATCGTGGCATGGAAAAGAGAAGGCAACGCAAAATAAATGGCATTGCGCTTACCAGGTGTTTGTTGAAAATAGAACGCGATTGAGATTTACCAGTTTTTGGAAAATCTATCTCCTATCTATGGCCAACTGCAGTCCCACCGGTCTGCCCCTGATTTGCATCCTTCTAGGGCTTAAGATTCAGGCAAGTTGTAGCATGTTGGTGGATACAGGTGACTTGTCTCCAAAAGTGCAGCTTTCGGAAAAATACTTACTTGCACCGACACACAACGCGCAAACTCGCAGTACCGGAGCTTTTGCATCAGATACGCTTTAAATCAGAAACACCAATATTCTTCAATGCCGTCACAATTGCGTTCAACGCACTTCTTCTTCTCAACTCGTGCTTGTATCTGCCAGTATACTTTGCAGACAGATCCAGCTGTACCCCGCTGACTGTTTTCGCAGCTGCGATATACCACGGCTTCATGCTGGTGTTTGGTGAGTGAGAATTGTTTCTTGTGCGTCAACCCGACTCTGAGACTTTTCCCTCCAAAAAACACACGTTTATTCTCATCAAGACGTACAGCACAAGTGAAAACAAAATATTCCTCATCCTCCTGTCGTGGGCGCTGTTCTATCGACTTGGATCGAGCATTGTCGATTTGATTCTGGCCAATGCCGAGTGGGATGACAGCGTTCAAGCTTGCCTGTTTCATCAGAAGAAGACACATTGCAGCATTATACCATTGCTGATATCATGTGCGATGTTCTGGCGACGGTTGGCTCTGTCGCGTTGCTCATTTCAGGCAGGGTTGGTGGGATGTCGAATTTGGCTGGACAGCTGTTGATTGAGAATGGTGATTACCGAGTCTTATGCTGCCTCACTGCTGATGCATTTTGTTTCTTAGTGGTTCGGTCGGGGTTAACCTTGGCTCTGAATGGAGCTGTTGTGTACGTGGCAAACTCTCCCGACATGTGCTTCCAAGACCTTTCGTTGACCTGGATGGTGCAGAACTACATCCTACAGCAGTTGATGAATATGGAGCATATCCACAGTGAGTCAGTTGCTTAAGGTATCCCAATACTCAATAGTACGCTTCCCTCACACAGAAAAGCGACAACAAGAAAAGTACAATACTCCCGTGGGCGTCGACGAGCCGCTCACCCTTTCACGGCATCCCAAGTCCATCGTCCAGCATGAATAAAAATGCTTGAACAGGCAAAATCACAAAAAATGAAACCCATGAAACGCGCCAGTTTCGAAAATAAGACCAACGGAGTCATTCGCAAAACGAGTGTTATCTTGGGTTGCGCTGATCCCATCTTGCTTTCAACAGAGCTTCAGCGACAGGCGTGGGTAAACAAGCATTGCAGTTCGACTGCACGGAAAGCGGAAATTGCCGTCCTACAAGATGAATAGTATGGCGCTCACCACATAACAAGTTGAAAATACAGCGCAATTGACAATTACTTGTTTTTTGGAAAATTCCTCTCCTATCTATGGCCAACTGCAGTCCCACTGGCCTGCCCCTGATTTGCATCTTTCTGGGGCTTACGATTCAGGCAAGCTGTAGCACGTTGGTGGATACAGGTGACTGGGTCTCCGAAAGTGCAGCTTTCGGAAAAATACTTACTTACCCGACATGCAACGCGCAAACTCACAGTACCGGAGCTTGCGTATCAGATACGCTTTAAATCAAAAAAGCCAATCTTCTTCAACGCAGTCACGATTGCGTTCAACGCTCTTATTCTTCTCAACTCGTGCTTGTATCTGCCAGTATACTTTGCAGACAGATCCAGCTGTGCCCCACTGGCTATGTTCGCAGTTGTGACGTTCCAAGGCTTTCTGCTGCTATTTGGTGAGTGGGGATCGTTTCTTGCGCGTTGCGCGACTCTGAGACCCCCCCCAGCCACTCAAAAAAAAAAAAAAAAAAAGACGCGTTCATTCTCGTCAAGACGTACAGCACAACAAGAGAAAGCAAAATATTCCTTATTCTCCTGTCTTTGGTGCTGTTGTATCGACTTGGATCGACCATTGCTGATTTCACTCTGACTTATGCCGAGTGGGATGACAGCATCCAAGCTTGCCAGTTTTATCAGAACCAAGACACTTTGCGGCATTATACCATTGCTGATATCATGTGCGATGTTCTGGCGACGGCTGGCTCTGTCGCGTTGCTCATTTCAGGCAGGGTTGGTGGGATGTCGAATTTGGCTGGACAGCTGTTAATTGAGAATGGTGATTACCCGCGAAGGAGAGTCTTATGCTGACTTACTGCTGATACATGTTGTTTTTAGTGGTTCGGTCGGGGTTAACCTTGGCTCTGAACGTAGCTGTTGTTCACATGGCAAGCTCTCCCGACACGAGCATCGAAGACCTTTCATTGGCCTGGACAGTGCAAAGCTACATCCTACAGCAGTTGATGAATATGGAACATCTCTACAGTGAGTAGTTGCGTGAGGTATTCCAAACACTTATAACTTCCTTCCCACACAGAAAAGCGCCGACAAGAAAGATACAGTATTCCCGCGTCTCTTGACGAGCAGCTGACCCCCCCACCGCACCCAAAGTCCAGCGTCCAGCGAACTTCGACCTCAGCGAAGCCATCTGAATAAAAATGCTTGAACAAAATCACACAAAAATGAAACCCATGAAACGCGCCAGTTCCGAGAACGAGGCCAACGGAGCCAGTCCCAAACGAGCCAAAAGCGGCGGGCTTGCAGCGCTGCGAGTGAGAGATGCATGAGCCCTTCCTGGAACCCTATACCGCTCTCCCTCTAACTCTAGACCACAGGAGAAACATCGACTCCAACGCGAGGGACATGCCCCTCCTCCATCGAATACCAGCAGTCTTGTTCCACAGCAGGCGCCAGTGAGCGTTAAACCGGTGCTTACACCGAAACCTTCGATAAACGCAACGTCCACTGCCAAGACACGCAATCCATTCGGAATGGGGCAATCCGCAACACTCATGCGTGTCCCTTCTGATCCATTCAGCGTTCTCAGCAGTATCGAATCATGTTCGGGCTCTTCGTCTTGGTTGGATGCTCGAACCCAATCAGCTGTCGAAGATTTGGCTTTAGATTCAGATTCAGACTTGGAGGAAGCCGACATGGACGAAAAGAAGGATTCGAATTCGGATGCGCTTCTTGTCCAATTCGAAGAAATGTGCGCACGGGCGCCTGTGACACATGTTCAAGAACCTTGGAAAGGAATCGTGCCCGAGAAATTGTGCACGGTTGTTGAAGAACCTCGATCGAGACTATTTTCTCTCTTGACTAGCAAACCGAAAGATGAGCATTCGAAAAAGTGGCTTCCGATGTTGTTTCCTGACAAGCTGCATACAGCGCCTTCTCGACCTGCGAAACCTGTGGCTGATACATCATCGAATTCAAAACCAAATCAGGCGGTCGAGATGGAGAAATCAGGAGAGCCGAAAATATCACCCGAATCGGCCAATGTAAAGTTGTATTTCTTTGCATCTTTTTCGCAAGAAGGATTACGAACATGTTCGACTTTAGATGACCGACTCAATGGATAGCCCATCAGACCCAAATGAAGCGGATCTTATGGTAACAGAATCCAAACTGCCGCTCTTATCTGTATTCGCTAAAATTTCGACTCCAAAGGATTACTCTCTGAAAACCGGGTTCTCGATCGTTTCCACCGAACTTCATCCCTGGCTACAAGAAAGGACGGAAGAAGACAATTTCTTAACCCTGCATAACCATCAACTGAAAATTCCACTGCAATCTCTGGTACGCCTTGCTTAATTTTTGGTTGCATACGCTCTGTTTTGGTGGACTCACAAGAACTCCGTCAGACTTTGAAAGCACGATTTGATCAATGCTTAATCAGCCACGTATACCCCAACGGACCAAGAGCACCAACACATATTGCGCTGATGACGCGAATTCTCGCCATTAAACCTGGAGTCGCGTTGAAACCGTTTGAAAGGAACGAATTGAACCACTTTGTGGCAAAAGAGAGCGAATGGTTAGGTTTTTTCATTCCATCATCGCAATGAGTGGTGAACCAATTTCTTCAACAGGCGACAGTCTTTCAAATCACTCTGCGCATCCCTCATGTCAAAGAACACGGACTATTTCTACTACATGAACTCTGAATTCACTGTTCTCTTTCAGTCTCCGGACGCAGACGGAAATCCAACTAGTCATTTTCGCGCGGTTCTGGCGAAAGCAAGTCTGGCGCTGCGAAATGTTCTCACTGCCAAAAAGATTCATTTCAAGCGCATCGTTGCATTACAAAAAGTGAAGAAAACGTCGACTTACACGGGTCTGGAAGAAGGGAATGAGGATGAAAAGAATGAAGCGCGTCAAGAAATTATGGAAATGGAACGAATTCAGCCAGGAAGGACGTGAGAGACTTGATTTCTTATGGCCTCAAGCATGGTCAGGTTTCTGATTATTGAATTTCATTTCTGACGAAAGGGTTACTGCTCCCGAAGCGGATGCGATTCCATGCCAGCTTGTGTTATCCGGCGAGGAAACGATTGTGAAACTAAAAGAGTTTCTCACGGACTGGACGGAGCACAGCGTTGAAAAACGTGCTCTTCATCAGCCTGTACTTATTTCCCCATCTCCGTTCCTCAACGCGAGTCTGAAAATGGCAGATGTGAGGATACCGACTTTTTTAAACTTTCATCGCTGTTTTCGTCTTTTGCTTATACCTCTGGCTTAGATTGTAAAACTTGAGCGCGTGGAACGGTTAGAATCAAGTACCTCCAACTCGTCCAAGTCAGTCGCAACGACTATGAGTGCATTCACAATGAAAGTTTCCGGTATCCTACTCCCCACATCCATCGCAGTCATGAAAGACATTATGCGGTCCACATGCATCAACTCCAAAAAGGAGCAAGTAAAAATGATGATGGAAATCGAAAACAGGACCGTACCGCTGAACTTGGAAGTGGGGAGCCGAGTGACAGATTCGTCAAGTCGAAGAGATGAAGGGAGTGTCGATGTGAACGTGTGTGGAAAGAGTGTGAATGTTTTTGAAGTTGGTGATGGAAGATATTTTTGAACAGCTGAGGTTCGGTGTTCTCTTTTGATGCGGACCAGTCATGTTATTGTCCAAACAATAAAAAGTAAGTTAAAATAAAGCACGCGAAATATTTCAAGATGCGAGCGTCGTCCCAAGCATCCAAATCCTCTCGCACCATCGATCCGGAGCTCATTTATACGAAGCAGGTGCACTTTAAAATCGCGAATAGCCTGCGAATAGCCTCAAAGCTCACCGTTGCCACCTCTCAAACCCCCAAACAGGAGCGAATCGGAAAGGGCAGTTTCGGACAAGTATTCAAGGCAATTGGCACCTCAATATCATGCTTTCCGTGATATTCATTCAGTATTCCGAAAGCAGGGCTTCCACATCGAAAGCGGCACACCCGTGGCCATCAAAATCATTGATTTGGACGGTGAGCTATGACCTCGCTTCCCCACACGCACAACCGCATATCCTCAAAACCACCCCTTTTCAATATACCACCATAATGGAAAACCAACTACAGCCGCCGAAGACGAGCTCGAAGACATTCAACAAGAAATCACTATTCTGTCGCAACTGAATTCCGAGTACATTACGAAATACTATGGGAGCTATATAAAGCAAGCCAAACTTTGGATAGTGATGGAGTATTGTGCGGGAGGGTCGTGTTTAGATTTGGTGAGCAAACGGAAAATGCTGGTGTTTTTTCCGAATGCTTGGTTGGGCTAAAATCAGTGCACATCCCCATGTGATTCTTTTTTTTTGCGAGTCAGATGCAGTCGGGCGTGTTCGAAGAGGTGTATATCGCGACGATTATGAAGGAGCTGTTGAAGGGGCTCGAATACCTGCATTCGGAGAATAAGCTGCACAGGGACATCAAAGGTGACTTTGAATTTTACGGGTTCGCCAAGGGCATTCCAAAAAAAATTAACGTGCCGCAACGCGAACCAGCCGCAAACGTTCTCCTGAGCAGTAATGGAAGAGTCAAAATTGCCGATTTTGGGGTGTCGGGGCAGTTATCGCAAACCATGACCATCAAAAAAATGAACACGTTTGTTGGAACACCTTATTGTAAGTTTCTGCCGATATGCACCGAAGAGCGAATCTGACCATACGAAATTAACAGGGATGGCTCCAGAAATCATTGAACAGGCTGGTTACGACAAAAAGGTTAGACTTGAAATGATGTAGAAGCTGGCTACATACACTTACCAGTTCGATTCAGGCGGATATCTGGAGTCTTGGAATTACAGCGTTGGAACTTGCGAATGGCCAACCCCCTTATGCGGACTTGTCTCCGATGAAGGCTCTGTTTCTGATTCCAGAAAATGCACCACCCCGCCTGGAGGGACCCAAATTCTCGTCGGGTTTCAAAGACTTTATCAAGCATTGCCTTCAAAAGAACCCCGAAAACGTCAGAAAACCGTCCTTATTAATCGAAACTTCATTTTGTGACATTCCTTGTTGCGACATCTGAAAACTAATTTTTCGACTCATTGCAGCGCCCCCACGCCAGTCAACTTCTAAGACATAAATTTATTCTTGCTGCTAAATCGTGGAAGGATTTAGTGGACCTTATTCTGCGTCACGAACAATACTTGTGTGGCTTGGATGAAGGGGACTCTCTTTGTTCTGCAGTGGACTTTAGCTTGTGAGTTTGAACGATTCCCTTTCCTCGGCTTTCATTGATCAAAGGAAAGCACTTGCTAATGAATGACTCGTTTTAGACAACTGGATCCGGACGACGCGTGGGACTTTGGAACCGTGAGGCCCGCAGTACCTCCAAAACCAGCAAACGTTCCCAATGTTCCAGCTTTAGCAAGAGGCGCGCAATCAATGAGTCAAAGCCCAGGTTTCGACACGATGGGAAGACACTCAGTGAGACCTTTAGTTGGTTCCCATCTGAATCCGTCCGCACCACCGACAACTCCTTTGTATCGGCAATACAATGTTGGGGGGATGGTTGGCGTGCGGGTGCACGCGTCACCGCAAAATGTTATTTATCAGCAACCACAACCTGTGCAACTGCAACAACAGCGAACACCGAATCAGCACTATTTTGACTCTGGAGTACTGGTAGATGTGGTTCTCAGAGATCTCGTAAGAGTAGGGGATGCCCCTGAATCTGTTGCGCTGCTCCGGAGAGCGTTTCAAGAGGCAGAATACCGTTCACCTGGACTTACGCGATCATTTGTTGAGCTGCTCAACAAACACTCTAAATAATTTGGATATATTGTATTTCTTGTACCGAAGACCTCTCGACACTTCCGTTTCTTGCATGGACAACTTCTCGCATTTCGGATGTTTTTGCGTTCCTGTTTGACTCATGCTTTTTTGAATGGAATTTATGTATTTTTCTGTATAGTTTTTAAGTATTACGGTAACAGAATAAAGTGACGGTGTTTCTTGCTACTTCAATCGAGCCATGATCAGCGCGTTTACAATCTCTTGGTCCAGCCTGACAACATCTTCCACACTCGTGACAAGATCCACTGGCCCACCCTCTTTGCGATCATTCTCAAACTCCCAGTCGTTGCCCAGTTCTCCTTGCTCCAAGTATTTTGTAATGTCTTGCGAGGTCATGAGTTCACCCGGGAAGTCGTCTGAATGCCTGAATCGTTTCATTTGACGAGAAATTGCGGGTTCGGTTGACTCTGAACGCGTTACTGTTTGTACAAAGGATCCCAGCCTTTCGACAGCGAATTCAGCAAACGGCAGAATGGTGCTAAAGAACTGGAACACGTGAACCTGTGAAAAAATAACAAAGCGCGAAAAATATCCAATGTCAGAACGCGAACCAAATGCAAGCAAAATCAAGGTTCAAGCAAGGAGTTTTTTTACCATGGATTCATACATTTCCAGTTGAATGGCACTGTTTGGAAATACAGTTTGGACAAAGAAAAGGTTTTCATCGCGCAATCGCTCGCACTCGCCAATTTGGATCAGGATTGCTGGAAGTGGAACTTCAGAGCGTTCTACTGCGAACAGAGGTGATACGAGAGGGTCTTGTATGATTGAGTTGTCTTGGATGTACTGCCGATTTAACATAGATATTTTAGTGGAGAGCAGTTGACCGCAAAGACGTCGAAATCTTACATAGTGATTTCGATCTTCATTGAGAATCTTGTCCTTGACTTTATCGGGTAAATAGTCGTACTTTGCCATGGATCGAAAGCTTGGCATGGAATGGGTCAAATCTAGCCACGGACTCAACAGCGCAGCACCACCAGGCATCGCTAACCCCGTATCACTACCATGATCTCTCAGCCACAAAATCGCCGCCAACGCAAGCCCACCCCCGGCAGAATCGCCCATAAACACAATTTTCGAAGCATCGTATTTTTTCGAATTGCTATTTTCCGGCGGATTCACGAGAAATGAGTATGCTGAAATCACGTCATGCAGCGGGAGTGGGAACACGTGTTCGGGTGCGAGTCTGTAATCGATGGACAGGACGCGGCAGTTGCTGTATTTTGCAACTTTCCATGTGATTCCACGGTGTGTTTTGCGGCTGCCGAGGCAATCTATTATTTCTTGGTGAATATTGAGATTGTGATGGGATAGATTTGAATCAAGGGTTTCCTCACAGGCGCCGCCATGGATGTACAGCACAACTGAATCAGGATCAATGGCGCTGTTGATGGCTTGAGTTGACGGGGCTGAGGAAGATACTTGAGTCCCATTCTCTGCGAGAGTATCTCCACTGAACGAATTCCGCGCTGATGAGATGAAATCGGCCAATGAGGGTCCAAATTCAATCCACTCTGCTGGAAAGTCCCCTTCCGTATCTTCTGGTTTCATGTCCAAGAGAGTAACGTCCGACCTCCTCGGAATCGTAATATCGGTGATAACAACGCGATAGTGGGTTGGAACAGCAGCCAGCTCGGACAGGAGGCGGATGTGTCTGAACATGGCCAGGTCAACATGCTCCGAGTTTAGTGACGCTACAATTGCACGAAGAGTTGCGACAGCACCAGCGAGAGCAAGCGACCAAGTTGGGTGTCGAGGTACTGAGAAGGGCAACGCTTCGGGAGTGATTGGTCGGGACTGTGGCGGCAGTTCGCCTTCTTTCTCGCTTTCGCTGATACCATCCCCAGCACTAGTGTTCTCTGGCATATGGAACTCCCTCAGCGGTTGTGGCCATGCTCTGAGAATGCGCGGATTTCTGTTCGGGTGAAGGTGTTCAAGGTGATACATTTTTAAACGTAAATATTTAACAAGCGCGAAAATGAAATGCCCCATCTGCCGAACAAAGCGATTCAGACGAGACAAGGACAGCGGCCTGCGCTTCTGCATCAACGGCCACCAGATGCGTGGCACCGGTCATGTGGAGGTGATGGCTTATCCCTCCGATGCCGACCTCTAGTTCTCAATCATCCCTCCAACTGAACAGGTCGGCGACGATGAAATCAAATCTGGCGCAAGGCTGAGGAGGGTCCCCAAGAAGAAAAAAGCAAAGCTGGTGTTTGTGAAGGGTTTCAAGTGAGTTTTGACGAATAAGGCAGCGTTGGGCGAAACTGATTCAACCTCAACCGTCAGGACCGCCACACCTCTGCTTGTCTATGAAGCGTTTCAGCTTTCTCTTAAAGCGCAAGTGCGTGCGTTGGTAGACAAGAAGGGCTTTCCACCTTCTCTGGAGGTGAGTGTTGTTTGTGAGGATCTGAAAGGAAACTGAATTCAATGTGCCAAAGATAATCGTGCGCGATCTTTGGCTTGCATTCGTGTCAACACAGGGCCTCAATGACTATACCGCACGGAAAATGAATAGTTCGAAACCGCGGTCACTTCGAGTGCCAATGATGCGGTTGCAGCGAAACACCCAGCTCCTTCTTATTTACATGGGATGCAGATTGCTGCGGCTGCCATTCTTACTGTCAGATGTCCTCAAGTATGAGTTGCTGTTGATATAACTTTGATTGTATCGTAATTCATTGCTTGTCAGATGGGCAGACTCCGGCGATATTCCCTTCTTGAATGCACTGGACGCGCTTCCCTCCGATTTTATGCAGCACGTGTCACGCCACCGCCTCTCATTCCTTCTCTTTAAGAAATCGTCGCTTCCAACGTTGTCAATCCTCACTCTCGAATTAACACCCTTGCTGCGAATCTTTCGAAATCTCGGAATTTCATTACCAACTATCAACCGGCCCTTGGTTTTGTTACGAATGATCAAAGCATTTAATGTTCCGTTGGAATTGTATCCGTGCACGGAAATGATTTGGTCAGCGATTGGGTATTCGCAAGGCCTGAATGTATTTTTCAATGAAAGCGCGCATCGGCCGGAACTGTTGCTGTTGTCTTGCTTGGTTGTATCTATCCGGATATTGTACTCTTTCAAAAACTCGAAGCGGTGAGAAGCGTTCACGAGACATGCGAAAGAAAAAGAAAACTCAAACCGTTCGAAAAAAATCCTCAGACTTGTATTTGTATCATGGCTGTCGAATCTACCACCAATTGACGAGCTTATAGCATCCATGAAAATTGAAATGCACAAGCAGCGTGCATGGTGTTGGAGCAAGCGAACCTTGGCGGACTTGGATTCGGATTTTCATGGTGGGATTTCAACGTTTGCGAGTTATTGCCAGGATTACCTTTTCAACAAGACGCGTTTGAGTAAGTCTTTGTGTCTGTGTGTGATTTGGAAATTCGTGGACCGCGGGCATGTCTAAATTTAGTATTTGTAAAGATAGCAATCGGCATGGATTCCATGCAATTGTGGAGGGCATTTTGCCATCAGGAAATGAATCAAATGAAAATGATCAAACAACCTCACAATGGAATTTCGGATTATCTCAGCGCCCGCCCATGAAACATGCACTCGAAGAATACATGAAACCATCCGCGGAACCCGCAAACACAAGCTCGATGGATCTTGAATCGGATTGGTTCTTCACGACAGAAACGCCCGAGTCTGGGTTCTTGCTGGACGCCGTGTTGGAGGTGAATGATAGCATGGGTGAAGTTGACGCAGATCTTGCAGAGTTGGTTGATGTTGGATCGAAGTATTTGCTCCTGGATGGGAGGTTTGTGCTTAATTGTGTGTGCAGGGTTGAAAACACCTTGTTGGATTTGGTCGAGCTGTTTGATATGCAGACACGGCAGACTGATGATGAAGAAGGAATATGAGATAAAGACTAGTAAAATGCCCACTATTTGGTGCAGGGTGTCTGATGCAGGGATGATTGCACTGTTTATTTTTCGAGATTGTTGGCATTGGGTGCCGATTCATAAGATGGGATCAGCTAATCGAAGTGTTCAAGGCCGCCCGATTCAGTTGCAATCGAAACCGAACCAAGTCAATGATCGCTGCGTGGGTTGGAAGAGAAATTCCACTCTTTGCCGCTCTTTCCAGCACATCGCCATTCAAAAAATCAATCTCAGACTCAAGACCCTTTGAAACCGCCGCGTCCATCGAATTCACATTATTCGCAGTTGCATTAGCAACAGCCAAGACGTAGCCCAAAAGATCCTCTGCCGACATTTCCAAAGAAGAAAATTCGGGCAATTGTGCAATTTCGGCGCATAGCTGCTTCAAAACCGCGCGTCCATGCTCTGAGTTTGAAACGATGCCGTTGCGGCAAGTCATGATGGCGGTCACGGGATTCAACGCGCAGTTGACGACGAGTTTTAAAAGCAGTTTTCGGTGAAGTTTCTCCCACTCCATGGGAGACGTCACGTTCAAGTCGTGCATCTGATTCAAGGCGTGCAGCACGGACTTTACGCGTGGATGAGAAGAATCTGTTTCTGGTGGACATCCAAACACTGTTTCGCCCAAGCCTGCATGCGTGATGTTGAATGGCTGTGTTCGAAACACGCCGTGGGTGGTCGATCCGAGGATGAGATGATGGTCCTTTGCGGGAACCAAGAGATGCTGGTGCAGTGCCAGGACCCCGTTGACCAACAAGACTATGACGCGTTTATTCGTGTTGCGAAACGGCTGTGTATTTTATAGTGGATGTGTGATATTGCTGCTTGGATGAGAAAGGCTCTGTCAGATCGGCAACTAAAGCGGGCAAACCTGTTCGTTGTTGATAAAGGGCAACAGTGCTGCTTCAGCTGCATGCGCTGGGGTGCATACAAGCAAGTCTGCATCCGGTGGAATGCTCGATGGCGGGATAAGCTCATGCGTGGACGTGAGGGTCTCCTTCCCTGTTCGACTCGTTTGGATCAGCGCTTCTGTTGTTGCGCTTCCACCTGCAAATCGGCTCACAAGAGAGACTGGGACTCCCGCCCGAGACAGTGCTTGTGCATGCAGGCATCCGATGCTGCCTGGCCCGCTTTCGTATCCATATCAGCAGTGGTTTCAGTTGTAAAGGTTCCTACTCACATCAAATACAACATTTTATCTGTTCTTCAAGCAGATGAGTGTAAAAACCCCCATAAAAAAAAACAACGCATGTTCCAAGAAGGACTACTTTCTGCGCCGCCCTTTTCCAGAGTTTGGATTCTTGCGTCCATGACCAATCACAGGTCCACCAATGCCACCACCCCGTTTTCCGTTTGTTTCGCTAAAGTGCACAAAATCTAAATCAAGATAATCCGCCTTTTTCTGTGCTGATTTTGCGGCGCGTAACCCGGCTGTGAACTCTTTTTGGTCCTCACGAAGGATCATGTCGGCGCCCGCCTTTCCGGCCTGGCCACCTTTTGGGGTTGGAATTGAAAACTGGTTTTTGAGGTTATTGTCAGTGACTCGCAAGGCTGGCAAGATTCGCGTTCGTACCTTTGTTCCGCGCAAGTTGTACTGAAAGTTCTTTTTCAGATAAAACGTAAGCTTCCCGTTACCATCAATGCTGCAACTTGTTCTCATCAAAGTGTTGCCTCCACAAGCCGGGCAAAACACTTTGCTCATGTCTGTGGTGGTCTTGTAGCAAGCGTGGCAACGCATGATCCATGACTTTGCCTTTTTGATCTGAATTCCATCGACTGACACGAGGGTGAGGTTCATTTGAAGTAAAACGTTCTATGAGGACGTATCAGTTTGGAGAGATTGGATCCAACAAGGAAAACAAAACAAGTCCAAACCTGCATGGCAAAATCTGTCGTCAAACATCCAACGGCGATACGCTTTTGAGATGCCAACTGACTCTGTACTTTTTGCTCGTGCTTTGCTTTGATTTTCGCAATGTTGGCTGGCGTGATCCATTCACCGCCATCGTCTTCGTCATCGACAGTGTATCCAGGACCCATTTCTGCGGTACTTTTCGTAGTTTCGACAGCTTCTACTGACGATGGTTCAGGAATAATTGCGGCTGCTTCTTCGCGGTCGTTGGTTGAAGTTTCTTGATCTTCGTCCTCGTCGTCGACATATTCCACATTTTGTTCACTCAGATCCATGACTGATTCTTCAGCTTCTTGTTCAACTGGTTGCTGTGAAGTGGATGCAATATCCTCAGTTGCGGCAACAGAGGCGGTATTGGTAGTCTTGACTCGAGGTTTCTTGGGGGCAAACTGTTGGGGCTGTGTGCGGAAATGAAAGAGAGGGGTCAGCCATGTGAAGATCTGTACTATATCAATCGAATCAATTCATTCCTTACCTTCATGGGCTCCGTCCTCAAGTGCGCAATCCCATTCCGCTCCTTCTCCAACATATACGTCAAAGCCAACACCCGCAAATCCGTGCTACTCAGCACAGAAAAGTCTCCAGTCTTTCTCGCAAAGGCCGCAACGGCGGCAACGCTTTCATCTGACGGAACCCGGACTTTCACATCTGAAAGGGCCACTGCCAGTGCCAGATTTGCCCTTGCATTGTAGTCACGCACCTCGCGGACAACCTCGGCAATGGTCACCACCTCTTCTGCCAGGCTGTCCAGGCGGATGCCGCTTTTGATAAATGCTGCCGTGTCGGCAATGAGGACCTGCGTCTTCTTCTCTGACATTTTGTTGGTGAATGAGACGAGAAAAAACAAAAAGAAAACACTTTGTGTAATTTCTGGTTTTTGATGCTGCGTTTTTGTTTACTTCTCCGTTGTGGCAAACGCCGCTTGCAGCGTTGTTTCTATGTGGTTAGATGCTTGCAGTGCATGCATCTGTCCCATGGATCTGCGATGCTTGAGAAGGCGGTTGTTGAGCGATGCAAGGCGCTGCTCATGCGCAGTGACGCAGCACGGCCAATTTCTCTCCAGAGTCATTCGCATGCGCCAACAACAGCCGCTCTCAGTCGTGGCAATAAAAAAACCCCAAACTTTGTTTCTCGCAAATCAAAAAAATATGGCCTCCACACAGCCGCCTTTCGAACTATTCGCATGGGGCCCTGCCTGGGGACTGGACTCGTTCGATCCGTTCTGCATGTCTGTGCAGGTAATGGGCGACCTTTGATGCTTACATCGAACAATGCTTACTCACTGCGAACAGTGTTATTTATCGCTCTCATGCGCGAGCTGGGTGTGCACAAAGTCGTCCAATCCAAAGATATCTCCATCCGGTACTACAGCCATTGTCCGCTGATCGCATTGACCTCGCTGAAGATTCATATCAAACAGGCGAGCTGCCCCTTCTGCGTGACGGAACCATCCCTGTTGCTGGCCGTGCCAATATTATCCGGCATCTGAAGCGAAAGGTGTGCATCCTCTTTTCCCTCTTGTTTGATGTCTCTGATACGGGATGAACTGGGGCAGGGATTCGATCTCGATGCGAACTTGACTCCCCTTCAATTGGCCCAATCTGCAAGGTGAGCGATATTTATCCACTGCAATTGCCATACTAACGCTTTTCATCTCTTACAAGTTTCATCAATCTGATCGAAACGAAGCTGTACGACTCGCTGCTGCATACCCTTTTCGTGGACGCCAAAAATTACAGTGAGGACACGCTGCGCGTTTACTCCAAACAGCTCGACTTTGTACGTCGGTTCTACGTGCCCGAGGTGTTGAAGAAACGAGTGGTTGGTCGGTTGGCTGGATACAGGTGGAGTCGCCTTCTGATGCCAGCAAATCTTGAATCTCATCGCGTCGCTTCTCCCACACAGAATGATGCTCGATCATAACCAGGAACTTGTCAATGAAGTTTATTTGAATGCAAAAGACGTTTTTCAAGCCTTGGATGACAAGCTTGGAGACCAACTCTTCTTTTTCGGCGACAAGTGAGTTGGTTTTTCGAAAATGATGAAAAGCATTTGTGACACTGAAACCACCGCCGCACAGACCCACAACCCTCGATGCTGTCGCGTATGCGCATCTGTCTCTCCATGCGTTGCCCCTTTTAACAAACCCGAAGCTCCACGCCATTCTCACATTCAGCTTTCCCAACCTCATTGCTTACATTACGCGCATGCAAGCAGCTCTGACTCTGTATCCACCCCCGTCTCCGAGTCCGACACCGCCGTCTCTGCATATTGTTTCCATCTTGTCGAATCCAACTGGCGCGTTCTCTGCGATTGCAGCAGATGTTTCTCGCCGCTGGTCTGCCTTGACTTCAGAAAATGCGCCAGCATCCTACGGAGACCCTGAATTGGACGCGCGCGAGAAGAGGAAACGGGAGGCACGAGTGGAGACGTTTTGGAAGTGGATGTCTGTGTTGGGTGCGGTTGGGTTCTTTGTTGGTTACGTTGTTGCGAATGGGATTGTCGAGTTTCGAAGCGGGGATGACGAAGATGATCATGATGATGATTATCACGGACACCACACTGAGGATTCAAAAGGAGATGCTGTTGTTGATGGGGATTCGTTTGTTTACGTGGACGAGGATGGTAATGTGTTTACAGAGGGAGAAAGCGAGGAGGAGTAGTTGCCTCTGAATAAAAAATAATTCTGCCACCCACCAAACACGCCACACATGTATCATCCTCACTGGTAGTTTATTCACTCCTTCACAGCAACAATCTCAATCGTCGTCCCAAAATGAAACCTCTCCACGCTCTCAATCTTTAACCCACCCACACCACGCACGACTGCTTCCAAATCACGGTTCCACCAACACCCCCACCGATCCGCATGAAACTGCGCCGTCTTATCAAGCGCCGCATTGATCCATTCCGAAAACAATGGAAAGTTGCTGCGTCCATGTTCAAGCAAAACCAGTTTGCCGCCGCTTTTCAACATTTCGCGCATATTCGCAAGTGATTGTGCCGGATCTTGCATGCTGCATAAACCAAACGTATCCAGGACTGTGTCAAAGTGGCCGACATTTTCGGGAGGAATTGTGCCGTTTGTGTCAAGGACCGAGAACTTTACAGGCGGTATGCTTGCGGCAGAGGGCGCATCTTTTCTGAGTGCTTTTAGGAGCTGGAAAGCTTGTTGAAGCATTGGAGCTGATGCGTCGGTGAGGGTGAGTGATTCGGTTGTTGTGTTTTTCGCAAAGTGAGACAAGTTGCGGCCGGTGCCTGCTGCCGTCTCCAGCACCAGTCCCTAATTACACAAAAAGGAATGAGTATGAATTGATGGAAGTCGAGACAAAACACGCTGTAACTCATGTAGAGAAGAAGCGCACATTGCATTGTTCGACAGCCCTCTTCCGCCTACGCTCAAGTCCCATCAGCCACTCATCCCATCCAATCTCGTCATCGTATCGATCAGCCATTGCAGAGTACACGCCATGATTGTGGGTGCAGGTGGAAATGCGTTGATGCATTGGGTCGGCAATGGTTGCGGGAGGGGTTGGCAGCTTGTACACTTTGTACAGGTGGAATCCGAGATAGGCTGAAGAGCAGTATGCGAAGACTCCACACATAATGAGTGGGGCGCGGCTGCGATTCATCTTTGTGGGTGTTGGCTCTTCGGTTTATCAAAAAAAACCTTGCGACAAAAACAAGGCTCTCACTCTTTTCGATTCCGGGCGGGGCGTCATTTGAACCACTGAAGCATGCGTTGTCATCAAAATCAGGGATCGTATTCAGGATGATGGTATCAAGCAACAGTGGGTATGGGTTGGCAAAAGACGGCTCACGAGAATTGCAATGATGCATCTGCGTTGGCAATCTGAAAATCCAACTTTTCACATGCGTGAACAAAACTGGTTCGAACAGGGCTCTGGAGATTTGCGCTCCCAAGCCCAATAAACAATCCATGTTCCGTTACGAGATTCAACTGATTTTTGATGTGACAGAATGAAATGATACGGTTGTTGATGACAAATGAAGATGTGATGCTGTTGATATTGGAAGTGCGATTCATACCAACCTTAACTCTAGATCAAAGGAACATCAACAGGTAGAGGTGGTGATGAGCCTGGGTAGTCACCTATATCTGTTGTAGTTTTTTCCTTTTTTTCTTGAACGTCGCACATTAGAAACAGGTATTGTACTCCTTCAGTATTCTCAACCAGCATCAATCCAACTGATACAACGATTCCACCAAAGGCGTCCAAGTGCTCATCACACCAACGCATGCACGCATATCATACACAGTCTTCGTCTCGTCCTCTAGCAGCCCCACCATCCCATCAATTAGAATTTCGCAGTCAATGTACTCGCGTTTTAAGGAAAGGCTGGAAACTTGGGAAACAAATTTGCTCCTCCTTTTTGAAATCTCCGACATTTCATCATCCTCTCTCAAGTCACTTGCAGTTTCACCTCCACTCACACCACCACCTCGATTTCTTGCCTCCTCTTCATAATACAGCCTCATAGCAACAAATGTCGCCCACCCTTTACAAAACACTCGCATCGGTGCACTCAACTGCGAACGCGTAGATCCAAACCCAAGCGTAGTCCACAGCCCCTGATTCGTCGGCTCTCCAAATCGCAGCACATGTTCCGCGACATTCGGCAGTATCGAATAAAGCCGGCTCTTTTGATGCAACACAGACGCTGAGTAGTGCTCCTGCGCATCCGCAACAGACAAAAGTTGAGAAAAAATATCAAGCAGGAAGAGAAGCTTTTCATCCTTCAACTTGCTTGTGTTTGAAGATACCAGCGCATCAATGTTGAGGGTGCTGATCCATATTGCGACCTGCTCTCCGATCGGAGTGTACGATGCGCTTGTAGTTTTCGATTTGAGAGCAGATTGAACGGCTACAGCATACAGAGTCAATACATGTGCATGTTGCAGGCAGTTTGACATGAACGCTTCTTGGCCAAACTCAGGAAGAACCAGCGAAGCCACAACGGGTTCCCACGACGTGCGCTTCATTCGGACCAGTTGAGCCTCAATTGCCCTTTCAACGAGAATTGGCATAAGTTCCAGCGAAGAAATGTGGGTACACGCACGCGACAGCCAAAGTATCGGCTCTGACGACAGTTCAAGAGTTGCCAGCGCGCCTTTCCAAATGTGCGTGAAATTCTCCCTGCTGCATGAATTGATTGTGGTGTACAACTGCTCAATACAGTGTGATAGCAACGCATTGCATTGCGCGTCCATTGAATCGACTTGCTGGAATATCTCAGGGATAATAGTACTTAAATCTGCCACGCTGAATGTTTGGGACCCTTCATCATGCGAGCAAACTTGCCGCCGAACCATTTGGAAAATGTAACTGTGCAATAGTTTTAAATCGTCGACGCGGCTTCCATTTGATTTCAGAACCGCGCGTCCGAGTTTCAAAACGCGGCCCAGCGGAGAACTTTGAGAAGTCTTTATGATGCTTGTCAGGATTTCATCCCACGCGTCAGGGAGACTGTTGAAAAGCGCTTCCAGCTCTCGATAATCCACTTGATATCCAGCAACCATACGCAAGACTTTCGCCTCCAAAGCGTTCAACAAGTTTACTTGACTATTTTCGTCTTGTGGCAAAGCTCTAGAACTTGCAATGATGCGGAAGCACACTTGAAGAAGTCTTGGCTGGTAGATGGGAGACCATACGCCTGAGGAGAGGATATAACCCGCAAGGGCTTGCAGGTGAGGACTCCAACAGTCAGATTCACTCCAACTCCAGATTTCAAATGCAATAGACGACGAAATGATGAAATTGTGCCACGGAGCAGGTTCAATAACCTTCTGGACACATGAAATCATGTAGCCAGGAGGATTGAGGTTGACAAGGTGCAACACGGTATTCCAAAGCTCCAGGCAAATGAGATCAGGCATGGAGAGGAGGCGCAGAGTCTTGCTTGCAACTCGAAGAAGACTTTGCAGAATGATTTCGACTTTGGCACCGTCTTCACTGGCCCACACCTTCAAATCAATGTTGGACCCATCCACCGTTAGAAGCCCGAAAAACAAATTAAGTAGTCTGCGCAAGTGAGATACAGTCTCCAGCTTTTGAACTTCCGATAGCATTGAGTGGATGGGCTTGGAGCAGAAAAGCAACGCTTCAAGATCAACCAGCTGGCCCAGTCTCGCTTCATCCATGCCGTAAACACCAGCGGAGTTTGACGCGCTGAAATTTTCTAGCCGAACATTTATCTGATCCAAGATTTCGACGCAGAAGCTTCGAGATATAAGCACATCTTGCAACTCGTATCCTGCTATTTGGCTCGCGCTGAAAGTATGCCCCAAATTCAATGCAGTCACACAGCAGCTGAACATGGAATCAGGGATTTTGGACATAATAAAGTCATCTGCAACGTAAACAACAGCTTCGACAATTTTCGACGTTGAATAAATCGCTTCCTGGCACAAATACTGCGACAGCGCGTCCATATGAACATCCATTTGGTCGTCCGGAATGTGAAGCAAGTCGTTCTTCGCATTTTCAAACAAGCCCGTGAGCATTTCGAGAAATTGGCACTGGTTTGCTTCGCCGCATTGCGCCAACCATTCAGAAACATTAAATTTTCGAAGCACAGGCAGGGTTATTGACCGCTCCGGCTGTGACGCAAAAGCTAAATACATGCCACAGAACAACTCAGCAGCCACCGACGGCCTGAATGCGTCCACTGCTGACACGAGCGAGTCGGAGCTCTTCAAAATCTCAAACAGCCGCACCGTGTGCTCTCTTGAACTGCCAATAAACAAGGCTCCCACTGTCTGAACGCATTTGTCCAGAACAAAAGCCATTGGCGGGTACGATCGCAGGGTTGGGGCCAAGGCCATGAGTTTGAAGAAAAAGGGGACCACGAGGGTATCAACGGCCTGCGATTCGTATGTTGACGCATCACTGCTCGCCCATTCAGCGACGCAAACAATCTTTAAAGCGCTAATGCAAACTCGAGAATCCACATTGTCCCATTCGGAAAGCGTTTCGAAATGCGATCGATTATCTTTCAACGCCTGCTTCACGTCGCGCTTCAAAACCACTTTGTCAAATGTGTATCGAAACTGCGCTGCGCCCATGCACGCCGTGCTGCATTTGCGCTCATGCCGGCCGTTTGTTTTGGAATTGTTCACGTACAGTAGCGCAAGTTTTGCAAGATAGTCCGCGTCACTTTTCAAGTTATCTTGATGAACCTTGTCTGCGTCCCGAGATTTCAGCAGGAGGACTTGAAAGTCGTTCTTTAAGATGACTGTTGCTTGATCAAGAGACATTTGCGACGGTGGAGTTACGACTGGACTTCGTGAGATCCACGGCATTCCCGGGAGAGAAGTTTCGTGAACATAAAATTGCTCTGAGGGTGACTGAGAAATTGTTGCTGATGACATGCTGAATCGCCGAGATGAGTTGATCTGCTGCAGTCCCTCCCGAAGCGCTAAAATGGGAACTCTGTCAATCCACAGGTCATTGAACAAACATGGCGCCTGATGCATTATGGAATTCAGTTCATGAATGCAGTACGAAGAATCCAGATGTCCCATAAAAATGTTTGAGGACAGTAGTCGCGGTTCCAGCAACCATTTCAAAGACGCTTTCAATAAAGACACCAGATGATCGCGTTCTGCAGGTTTGAAAACGAGAACCTCCTCTTTCTGCTCGGCTGCGGTCAAATCAGTCACAAATTGAGAGAGCTTCTTTGATAATTTATCAAGCAGGCCTCGATTATCAATGAAGAAGCGGAATCCAAAACATGAATTCATGTTGACTATGGGATTACGCGCATTCTCAAAGTACAGAGAAAAGAATATCTGGGGCAAAATCCGTTTGAGGGCACTGGTATTTTTCTTAAAGATAAACACCTCACCTGAATTAGCAACGGTAATGTGGGATGCACAATATCAGAATCCGAAATCAAAGCAGCGACGCGATAAATACTGAACAACTCAATCGGTTTCCCAAATCCCTTTGACATTTCAGAGACAAGTGTCTGCGAATCTTTCGAAAGAGCATTCCCAATCTCCATCCGCAAGTCAGCTTCAACTTCACTCTCGGCCACAAGCGCAAGCACTGCATGCCACACAAACTCAGTTTCTGATGGTATCTGAAGTAGACTCCTTCGTATTGTGGATGGAATTGTTGCATAATACCAGCTGCCTGCACTGCTGCCTGCAACCAGCGTCGGATATAAAGACAGATAATCGCCAATTGAAGTTGCAACAGTTTTCAAAGAATCCATTGGAGAGAACATTGACATCGCATATGTATTCGCCGGTTTTTTGAGCGTCAAAAGCAGGCGCATGTATTCACTACGAAGAGACGCACAGACAATGTGCCATTGATCATACAAGATTGCGATTTTTGCGAGGCTGTCTAATAGCTGCACACTGCTGCGGTTATGAATCCAGTTGGAATCCGCAAATGCCACGCGAATCCAGAGAAGGATCCAGTACGGCGCAGGTGCTTCGAATCCCGCGCTCATGCTCTTTTGCAGCACCGTTGGTGTGAGCTTTAAACGCGTGCTGGATTTCATGAAACTTGCAAAGAATGTCGAAAATATCTGCCCAGATGCGAAATTGATTCCTGAGGCCATGTTTGAAAACAAGTAATCAGATAAACCATCCTCAACCAACATTTACAGTATTCTTACCTTCAGTCTGCACAAAGGACGCAAAAAGCGTATTTACAACGCAAACGATTGCCTCATAACGCCCATCATCCAGCAATATTTGCATCATGGACCAACCATCTTTTTCAAACGCAGCGACAGAGTGTCCCACATCAGATACCATCAGCAAAGTGAATGCCGCCAACGATTTCGATTTCATTGCACCTCGCAGTGTCGCCAACTGCGCGCTTTCTAAAACTTCGAAAGGTCGAATCCGCGAGCCACTGTTGGATTCCAGCATCGTGTACGTGTTTTGGGATGTAGGTGATTGATATAGGGAAAATTCCAGTAGTATCATCCTAGAGCAGTTGGTGGGGTTTAGTTGCTTGATCAATCTGCGGACAAAAGAATCCACACTCACCAGCACCAGTCATAAAACTCTGAATCGTTCACTGGTATCAGGGCGCCAAGATTTCCTTTCGATATTGCGGCAGTTGTCGATAGCGCAGAAGAGACAGAGAATAACGGAACCTTCATGAATCTATCTAGATACAAGTTGCACAGGGATAAAGCCAAAAAGCGATGAAAAGATTGCGGTATATACAGGTCGTCAGTCCCGCCATTGTCAGTTTTGACACCCCAATTCAAAGATTCAATGATGCATTTCCCAAGTTCGAATTTGTCACTTTTCACAGGATCCCTCAACATGGCTACAAAGCTGTCGAAATCGGACGTTGTCGGGCACCAGATTTCCAGCGGTAATCCTGAGAACAAATATTTTGCCAACGGTCCGATTTGCACGAAATTCTTTCTTGTCCAAGTGACCAGCAGTGACATGACCGATGGCAGTGACGCTGCTATGGTGGCCAAGAGACTTCGCGCGTCTTGCAGATCTTGGCGGTATTCTGGGTCCAAGAATCCAAAATGAAAAATGACTTTGGCAACGATTTCTTTCAGTCTGCTTTGGTATCCAGCATCTACCCCGCTCGTGCATAGTCGCGCCAGGAATGAAAGAAGAAATTTTGCTTCTGTGCGATTGGATGCCATCACAATTGAGATTCCCGGAAGCGAAACATCGTCGGAGATTCCAAGACCATGGGCAGTTTCAGAACGCTTTCGAAGCTGCGTCACGTTTACTGTTTCGCCATTGAGAACAGCATTTACAAGATGGAACTTCATGTGATCTGCGAATAAGAATGCACAAGTCAACTCTTGATTTCAAAGACGGCAAAATTCAAAGTAATTACCAGAAAGTAACGCGCATGGTAAGTTTGTCAAGTTTCCCCAACTGCCCGCCCGAGTCCTATTCAGCAGAATCCCAACAGCGCGGACAAATGAACCATCAAGCTCAGATTGAACTGTTGTCGAGACCGTTGAATTCACCACCAACGGAACGTTTAGCTGCTGCTGAGAGTTTCCAAATACAGCTTTGATGGCATCCTCAAGGATTTTAACGAGATTGACGATTGTCTTTCCAATGTCTTTGAGAATCCGAGTGTACCGCCGCGACGAAAAGAGAAACAGCCCATTGGAGAGACGCTCAAGCATAAAATTTGTGACGGAAAATAGCCTGAGAAAGTTCCAGTCTTTCCCTGTCACGCTCACTCCCACGTCATTCTTGTAAGACCCGAGACTTGACTGCAAGAACGAGTGATACATGGCTTCCACGTTGAACTGCCCAAAAAATGCGGTATAATCGTCGTCCGATAGAACCGTCAAATTTGCATTGACCATATCCCTGTCCATCACATCTGCCTCCTTGATTACCACCCATTCCTCCAATTCTTCAAGTTTCCTCAAACTTTTAAAAATAAACTCGTTTTCGATATCCTTCACACGTTGCTCCTCCTGCATTTCTTCAATCGGGCTCAAGAAAATGTGAAAGTTTGTGAGATAGGCATCCAGAAATCGATCCGACCAGGTTGCATCGTTCGGAGGGTGCCATTGAACGAACCAGTTTCCCCACAACCCAATTCCGGAACATCGAATCACATGCAAGAGAAGATAGCTGCATTGGCCAATAAGCTGATGCTGCGCAATTTTGTCGAACAGGCCAACGACATGCGAAATCCAGCCACGAATATCCCGAATAAAAGCAGTTGAATCTGCCAAAACTGGGGGCATTGAAGCTGTGATGGGACCAAAGGATGTGTCCGGATTGTTGACGGCTGGGTCTGATGAATCTTTGCGCCGTTCAAAGAAAAACAAAACATCCAAGAAGTATTTCAGTCTTTCGAAACTGACATCTGTTAATATTTTAACGCTTTCATGTTCCTCGAAAGATCCAGCCAAGAGTGCCTTGTCGAGTTGGTTCAAGTGTTCGTCCAGATAAGTTTGTATCCAGAGTTTGATCATCTTCATGTCAAAAGCGGCGCGTTTTTTTGCATAGATACAGTCAGCCAGAGTCGTCGTCAAAGTTTCGCGCAGCTTCTCCAATTCGCTGAGGTTCAAATGCGCAGTTTCGCTCGAAACAATGTGAACAAGATGGACGCCATCTTCGCATCGCGCAATCAACTTTTGATGCGTCTTTTTAAGAGTCCAAACACGTTGCGAGATTGATTCGATTGACGGCAGCAAACGTGAGAGTTGAGCAGACGAGGATTGAAACGTTGAAAACGATCGTTCATAATTGAGAACATTCTCAAAGAAAATATCGCGTGCGAGAACGTATTTGGCGCTTTTTCGAAAATCGTCCACGATGGTCGCGTATTGGTTTTGGAGTTCCGCGTTCACGTACACGTTTGCTGTGTTGTAGATGCGTTTGATCAGATTCATTGAAACAACCAAAAACCAATCATTTTTTCCAACCTAGAACGGCGTCATCAAGTGGTACTGCTTCACTGAGCATGAGATGTATGGGTGGCGCGGATGGGGTGTTGATTGCTTCTGCCAGTTGAATTTCAAGTTCGCGATCAATTTTCGATTGAGCGTATTCGGATTTCATATTCGCTGCGGGCTCATTGTATTCGGCTGGATATTGTTCCGTTGAAAGCGAGGGATATGGTGGATTATCATCAAATGCAATCATTGCTGGGGCACTGGGAGCCATCGGGACAGACGGACACAGGATGTGCCCTTCTAATGATTGGTCAGGTTGGTATTCCATTGGAACTTCGCTTCCTTGGACGGCATCCGCTTCTCGAAGGCGAAGTGCGCCAAAGAGCGCGTCGGTGTCGAAGGTTGTTGAAACGGCTTTTTGAGGGGTTTCGACTGCAGTACTTTGCAGCTTAAGCACAGGTTGGATGGGAAGGAGTGTTGCAGCTTCGCTCTCTGAGGGGGCAGTGCTGGGGATTACGGTGGCTGTGGTGGTGGTGGTGGTGGCACCCAATGTTGAGTGGACTCCCTGTCGTGCTTGCTCACTGCTGCCAGTATCGGCATTGGAGGCCTTGTTGCTGCTCTTGGATTTCTTGTCTTTGTTCTTGCTCTTGCTCTTGCTTCTCGAATGCTTGACCAGGAGGCCTTCTTCCATCTTTGGGTTAAATTTAAATCCTTAACGTTCATAAATATTTATGATAAATATTTTGGCAAGACAAATTTTTTTTGAGCGCGACTTCGGAGTTTCCTTCCAACGCGTTTGACAACGCATCATAACAAGACACATCGTTGCGTCCATCATCAACTCCGGGTTATTCCAACTAGAATCTCCTCAAAGTGTCAAAAGCACAGAAAGCGGCATATTTCTCTCGTCCCCTCGCCCCGTCAGCGTCGTCATCCAAGCAGCATTAATGTTGTAAATCAAGGGATGCATTTATATCTGTCTTCCACTGTTGAGGTGAAGCGGAAAAGTAGGATGGTGAGTGACTGTGATTTTTATTTTCATTTATTTTTTTCGCATGGGGAGCAAGTCATTTCTTAAATCGTTGATGAAAAAGGTAATGTTTTACCAAAGCGATTAGCCCAAATACCCCCACTTTCTTTTGGACTGGACGAAAATGATGCCTTGGTCAAAAAACTTCGATCGCTTGTGATTCTTTCGTCGGATGACGATGCCAATGAAGAATTGACAGTTTCAGCAACCGGAAATGGTTTGACTTTGGCCTCCTTGTGGGATTCTAGCAAACTTGATCGCCGTCGCGAAAAAGAAATGGAACAGGATCCTGATGCATTTGTTGAAGGTATTTTATGTATTTCTGACTTTCATACATTACCGTGACCTTACTTACACCTTTCTTGTATGTGTAGATTTAATAGCTGCAAATGAATCCGACGACGAATCAAAAAGAGACAACTCAGAAAAAGAAGATGCAGACAGCTCCGATGAGTCGGACGGAGATAATTTAGTTCCATTAGCCACTCCAGACGATCGCATCAACTCAAAAAAGCCATTGTAAGCCTTTCACTTTCCGTAATTCAAACCATTGACAAGCGACGACATAGCTACCTCCGAGACTGTTTAAAAAATCTACGATCCGAAGATCCAGACATCAGCGAAATCACCCTCCAGTCCTTGTCGTCCCTCGTTGCAAGTGCCAATCTCACCGACCTCTCAAATACAATGCAAGATCTTTACCCGCGACTTTTGAATCTCCAAAACACATATCAGCTGGATGATGTTGAACTATATGTTCAAGAAGCGATCGTGAGGATGGGAGTACGCATACCGAAACTTGCAGCCAAGTTCTTGAATGCTGGATTGATGGAAGATGAGAGAATGCTGATGGGGAGATTAGCGATTTTACGGTATATGGCATTCACTGTCTGCTGGTCGAAATCGGGGTGAATTGGTAAATCTTGATGGGCATTTTTGGTTTTATATGCGTTGATTTGATTGTCAAGGTTTCGCGAAATCCCGATTCAGCAATGGTAAAATCAACAGCAAGCGCAAGTTCATTTTCATCAAGTCTACCGGATTTCTTTTACCCTCTGATAGATGGATTCGCGTTCCTGTGAGTAATTGTACCTTGTGTGGGATACATTTTGCTCAAATTTCCTGCTTTGGGCAGATATGGCTTGAACGCGGTGGAAGATCTGTCGCATAATATCTTGGTGGAACCATTTTTGAAAACAGCAGCATTTATTGTAAAGTGTTCAGGTTGGTTTATTGTTGGTGCAGTGTTTTCGAAAGACACCTGACCCTCCGCTTTTTATTTCACACCAGAAAACACAACTCACTGTTTAAAAATGGCGCGCGAACTTTCTTCAGCTCGCGTTAAATATCAACTTTGCAACGCACGACGCAAACACGAAATCAACGCTTTTGCTCGTGTTTGGCATTACGCTTTCTGCACCGCCAAAACGGTTGCTCCACATTGAATTTGACTCGCGTATTCTGAATGCATGCTCCGAGTATCTGGACGCGTTTATTACTGAAGAAACAGACGCGGATCTTGTCGACAAGGCCGAGCAACTTGTCTCTCTTTTGCATGGGTTGAATGTGAATGACTCACTGTGACGGTTCAAGACATATTTATGAACTGCTCGAGTGGGAAATAAAAACACATAAACAACTTATAAAAAGAATATGTTCGACGACGCAGTCCCGTACTCGGATCCCGCCTGCCCCGCCCGCGTTATTGTTGTTGCCATTGACGCGTCCCAGCATGCACAGAAGGCGTTTGACTGGGCCTTGGATCACATGTGCCGTGGCAGCGGCGATGCAAACGGTGTTCTTGACGAGATCGTATTGCTAAGTGAGTGTCTACGTGTAATATGAAGTATGTTCATGTTGTGGAATGCACGACTAATGTGGCACCCACTTTCCCCGTGCAGATTGCCGCCCAGTTGCAGCAACCCCATCCGTCCCCGTCGGCGACGAAATCTTTGCCGGCGCCGTAATCTCATCCAACCAAGATTACCAAGCATGGGCCGCAGACCAAACCCGCATCGAATCCCACACACTTCTCAAAAAATACGCATACCGCGTTATGGAGCGAAATAAGGGCGTCATTGTGCGTGCGATTGCACTGGAGGGAGACACGCGCGAGGAGCTGTGTAATGCAGTCAAGCAACTGCGAGCAGAGTGTGTGGTGATGGGGTCGCAGGGAATGTCGCTCGTGTCCAAGTTGATGGTTGGCTCAGTGAGCGACCATGTCCTGCATCACGCGCCGTGTCCCGTGATTGTTGTTCGGTGAATTGCGCTTAATTGAAATAAATGTCCTTTTGAAGTGTGAAAAGTTTCATCAAAACAAAACTGTTGACCAGCAATGACTCACAACGGACCCTTCGCAGTTGCGATCGACGCTTCCGAGAACTCAAAGGCTGCGCTCGATTGGGCCGTCAAGAACTTGTTCCCGGGGTCTGCTCAGGACGCTTGCGAACTCATTGTATTCAGTTGAGACATCCTTCTGCTTGCTTCATCAGTGCCCCATCAGTGCCCCTTACTCGTGCCACATGATCCCATGCATCAACAACTCACACAATAAAAACCTCAAAACCAGACTGTCACACTGACACAATCATTCCTATGCGAACACGGGTGTTTGGTGGCGGCGCCGCATCCAGTGACAAAGACTACGATGAGTGGCACGTCACAAAAACACGCCTCGAGTCCCAAAACTTGCTCAAACAAGCCGAACAGCGCGTGCAAGAGTTGAACCCGAATTGCAAGGTTCATCTTGTTTCTCTTGTCGGCGAGGCGCGTGACGCGCTTTGCGATGCCGTCAAAGAGTATAAAATTGAGTGCATTGTGCTGGGACGCACAGGAACATCGAAACTGGAAAGAATCATGCTGGGCGCAGTCAGCGACTATGTCTTGAGCCATGCAGGCTGCACAGTTATACTTGTTAAAAAGTGACGCGTTTTTATATTTCAGAATACATAGTAAAATAATCCCATGGCTGTGAGTGTTTGAGGCAGTGGGGTCGGGTTTCGTGAAATCCCTTTCAACACCGCCAAAACTCACCCTCAACTTTTCGAATCCAACTAGAATCTGAATATTGCAAACACATCACTCCTGCAAAGCTTTTGTGGATACCCCCCACACAACACAATGGCTCATTTTTTCTTTTTTCCCGATTTTGATTTCGCCGGCGGAGCTGTCCCATTGCTTTGCTGCACTTTATCGGTTTCGCGTGCATGCGCGGCGGTGTCCATCGAAGCTGGGGGCATTGGATCAGGCGCCGCAGCTGCAGGCACAGATATCGGCGATTCATAATGCGTAAGACGCCTGCGCAGCTCATTTCTCTCAGCCTGCAAAGCCTGATCGAGATGGGTTGAGCAAAAACTAAAATGCATGTCCCAAAAAAACAGCAGTCTTTACCCTGCAAACATTTTCCAGCTTTTCCTTCCCAAATCTCGCAGCATCAATCAATTTACGCGCATTATTACGCTCCTGTGCGACTTGAACCATGGTATTATTGATTGCGTCCAGTCGAGCTTTCAATGTAAGGTTATCGGATTCGAGCGATTTCGTCTTTGAAGTCATTGCCTCCATCTCAATTCGAAATGTTGAAAATAATTCGTTGCTCTTGTTCAGAGTTTCCTCCACCTGTGCAAAAAAAAAAAAAAAAAAAAAAAACATGAGCAAAAGTCTATTCACATCCAATGACCCAAAAATTCAAGTCACACACCTGCCGAAATTTGTCCACGTACACCTGCAACTGCTTCCTCAAATCGCGCTCAGTGGTCAAAAAACTGCCAACTTGCAGCTTCAAGCTCCCATTGCGCTCAACTTCCTGCGCCGCGATTTGTCTCTGCTGCTCCAACTTTGCCTCCAACAACCGATTCTCCATCCCACTTGAAGATATCGCCGCCTCAAATTGTTTTTCTCGTGCAGTCCATTGGTTGAAAAAGTTCATGAGTTTCTCTTTGATGGCCGTGTCATAGACGCTAGCTATTGAAATGGAGTCGGTTGTTTCGGGAGAGTCCGGGATACCAACGACAGTTCGGACTTGAGTGATTTCGGAGCGGATTTCGGATATTGTGCTGACGAATTTTGTCGATAACTCTTCTCGTTCCTGCTTCTGAGACTGGACGATGGAATCGCATTTTTCCTGAAAATGACGCATGAAAAAGAAAAAAAAAATACCGTCAGTCCGATCCTGATATACGCATTAACGAAAGTCACCTTCACTTTCTTGTTCTCTTTTTGAAGCTCGCGACACAAGTTTTCAATCTTTTGTTTTTGAATGTTGACTTTGTGCAGCTCGGCTTTCAGCGCTTCCCTCTCTCTTCGCTCAGCATCCTGCCGCTTGGCCAGTTTCTGAGCATCCCGTTCCACTCTCTTGTGAAGTTGGAACTGCGACCAGACAAAAATAAACAAAACGAACCAAGCGGCCCCCCAACCCGAAATGGCACCCATCCTCACCAGTTCAATATACCGAGTCTGAATCGTACGTATTCGCTCCTCAGCTGGCCGATGGCTCTCTGCAAGGATGCTCATCTCGCGTGACTCCTTCTTGACGAGCTTTGCTATTTTTGGTATGTTCGAGCCCAATGAACAAGTGTTTTCGAACGCAAAACAAGGCTTCCGCTTGCGGCCTCACCAATGATCTTGTCATCCTCTTCTTGCTGCTCCCGTGTTGTCTCGAGGTGCGAGATGGTCGACGTGATTTGTGAAGCGACCTGCGGATCCATATTTTACCAAAGAGCCCAGAGAATTTACTAATAAATAAATATTTATTATGTTAAAAATTGAACATCCCGTTTTATGATTCACAGCACCGGGACCCCTTTCGTAGCACTCAAACACACCACCAGAAAAACTGAACTGCCGAAGAAGATGATCATTTTTATATTACTGAACGCGCAATCAGGCAGAAACTTTTGCATATCAGGTTCCAACCACCATCCTTGCATAAATCTGGCTGCAATAATCAACTCCATTTGACGGCTTCGTTGCACGTCGTCTGACATCGTCTCCGAACCGGGTGTAGCAAACATCTTTGCGCTGAGATACTCGATCATCGCGTGAGGCTCATGGTCCGCAAAGTAGTTCAAACCCGCAGATAAAACCATTGGTTCCGCCATCCTCACCTCCCATCTGTAGGACAGAACACTGACCATGACGAAATTTGTCGCCAGCAAGTCCAAACCAGATGTGCAATGCATCCACTGGCCATCACCAAAAAGGGAAGAGGTACACAACTCCAGCAGAGTAGAAGAGACCGTCTGTGTCTGCAACGCGCTGTTATTCTTCCGTTTTTCAGACGGTTTCACGATCGTGCCAACACGCTCCTTCCAAAAGTAATACGGCGAAGATGAATCCAGAAAACTGTCATAACTTGTCGTCATCTCATTCGGTACGTTTCATATGCGGCCCGAATGTCCTGCAACTCATCCACCTTGTCCAGAAACGACTTGAAGGATATAGGCCGGCTTTGAAGAAAAAGTCGAAAATTCTTCCTGATTTTCTTTATCCAAATCTGAAGTCAGCATCCAGGACATGCAAAAATGCATTCACAACAGATCGAACGCTGATTTGCGCCTGTTGATTTCAGACAGGGGAGTCGGTGATTTTATTCAAGTGAATGTCCATTCATTTTTCCGGAGTTTCCGGACGAGTGGCATGACTGCTGATGTCATTTATACTCTCGGAACTCTCAGTTGTGCCGATCCCCATCTCTGGCACCAACTCTTGTCAGGAGAGATTAATGGACTGCTTGTATGAGAGTGAGTTTTCATCTCCATTCAAACCCGATCATCTGGCTCGATTGTTGGAAAACATGGAGTCAATCAATTGCCACGCGCATCACTCAGTCAGACCAAATAACCCTTCAAACCCAAGTCCAATTTCAAGAGGGTCATGCAAGGATGAGTTCAGTCACATGTATAGCCAGCTTGAGATCATCCACCCATATCATCAACTATGTCAATGGTAACGGGGACCGGACCAAGTGAAGATGGTTGTTGAGAGCGCAAAAGTTGTCTTGCAGCAGCTTTTTTTTTTGTTCAAGGTTATGAATACCTGAATATAAAAATGCTGAGTTGGAAAATGTGGTCGCTACCGTGACGCGTCTCGCGCTTCTTGCACGTCAGTCACCAAAGCCAGACCAATTGATGCAGTTCAGTAATATTCAAAGGAATGCTAAAACATTCGTCCATGAGCGCATTTTTATTTTTTATCATTTGCGGCAGATTTCGAAGCCTTCTTGCCTTTACTTGCACCACCTGCTGGAATCCCTCTTCCCCCATTCCCACTTTGCTTCCCCTGCACAACATTCAATGTTTTCAGATTGGTGGGATAGTACGAAATATTTGATTTGGTTGGTGGAGCAGTTGCCGCTGTGGTAGATGGCGCTGTTTCTTCTGTTTCTCCTGGATTTTCTGAATCAGTCGGAGCAATAACGGCAGCAGAGGGAGCGTTCGTTTTGCTTGGCCGACACATCCAAGGAATCCGCGGGGGCCCAACAATCTTTTTCACAAGTGTGTAGAGCTCTTGGAAGCTGGGAGAGTCGGCCTGTACGTTTCGAGCCCACGTTATTCCTTTTCAGAGCCCAAGGAATCAAAAAATAAATAAAAAAGCATACCTGAACCCCCAATGCCATAACCGACTTCAACCCCAAACAGTTCGATAATGCCTTTTCAGATCCAGCAGGAAGCGGAACCAAAATCACATCTTCACCAGCAAGATAACACATTGCAGGAAGATGGGCAAACAAATGCGCCGCAGCCACATCAGCTTTACAAACAAAAACCATCGACAGCTTCAAACATTTTCGATCAAGATTCGCAACATTTCGCGTACTCAGACATTTCGTCACAGTATTGACACCAATCGCAAGACTCTTCCAAATCTGCGCAAGGTGCTGATCAGTCGCAATGCTTTCCTCTGTTGCTTCAAAATCTACGCGCTTTCGTTTCGGTGCTGGATTGACAGCCACACTGCTTTCCTCGGCATTCACCGCAGCTTTTCGTTTCAACTTTTTCTCGAGTTTTTTACGTTCCTCTTGAAGCTGGATTCGTGCGTTTACGTCGAGCGAGTCTGCATCCACGGCATCGAGTTTTGACTGGGTTTGTTGTAATTCGACAGATTGCTGTGCTTTTTGCTTTTGGATGACGATGGCGGCGGTGGTTTCGGACCTTGCTTCTGCCGCTAGTGAACGCTTTTCGCCGATAGGGGCTATGATGCTGTATTACACAAGTTTCACAATTGGTTGGGGATTAAGATTATGGAATTACAGAACTCACCTTGTCAGAGTCGATAAGATGAGCGCCGCGTCTTGTGGATCAAGCGAGGGCCTGGTCGCCGTGAGGTCAGTTGACACGAGAGAGTCATCACATAACCACGATAGACACAAACCATTTGTACACCAGAGGGTTATCCAGAATCGTCTTTTGCGTGTAGTGTGTTTGCTGGCCGTGTCCTTTGGCCGCAACAATCTTGTTGCTCTTGTTTCCCATCTCTTTTTTTTTAAAACAATAAAAATGAGCGACAACAGCGACAACGAAGGCAAAGGCCCGTCGAAACGGGTGCGACTGACGAATGCGCTCGACGTAAGTAGATGCCCACTTGCGAGGGAATTAGAGAGTAACTCACCTCAAACTTCGCACGCGCAGATTGCAAAAATGAAAGTGGACAGGCTGATGGAGCGCGTGGATAAACCTATAATCCTACCCGAATCTCGCCGCAACAAGGAAGCGAAAGTACGCGCACCGACTGACTTTGTGCGCAACGTTCAGGGGTCCAGCGCTGGTGCTGGATCCGGCGAGTTTCACGTGTACAGGAACTTGAGGCGGAAGGAGTTTGCTCGGTTGAAGGCGATGGATGTGAAGGATAAGATGGTGCGTTTTTGGCTGTGTTGATTCTCAATTTGTTTTGCTGTTGGTCGTTTCTGATCCTCTCCCTCTCTCCCTCTCTCTCTCCCCATCCATCTCTTCAATCACAAATTACAGGAAAAGGACAAGTCCGAATACGAACAACGCATTGAGTCTGCACGCTTGGCTGAGGAGGAGAAAACTGCAAAAAGGCGGCAAAAGAGACGCAAGCGCAACGTGAAGGGCAAAAAGGGCGCTGGCAAGAATGCCGACGCCGAGAGCGAAAGCGAGTCTGAGAAGGATGAGAAGGAAGAAGTGAACGAGAAAGAAGGCAGCAATGACGTGGATGAGAGCACTCAACAGAATGAAGAGATTGCGAAAGAGGGGACTGCTGAGGACAAGTAAATAGTGCAACTGAAAATATTAATATTTAAATAAAGATGAGCAAGTCCATACCTATACAGTACCAGACAGCGTCAACGGCATCGACACCCACCATACTGCAGTCACGCCTCGGAATCAGTCTGGACTACAGCGAGGTGCCGTCGAGCAGCGCTTCAGCCTTAGCTGCCTCTGCTGCTCTATCCGCTTCTTCCTCTTCGGCGCCGGGTCTCGCATCGTATATCCTTCTCGCAGATCCCTCTCAGGTGCACGGCGCACCGCAATCACCCGTTGTCTCAATCACGGATGTGCGCAGGCTCCGAGAGAATCTCGTTGCAATGCTATCAGTTTGTGGCGTGAGAGACAGGTGCTCATGTCAATCGATACTCTGATCCTTCTTATCGCTGGGCATTATATTTTCCTGTCCATCAACTCTGTGTCTCCATTGCTGAATTTTGTCTCATACCAGACTCCTAACCACAAACTCGGAAGCCGTTCGATCCTGGATTGCATCAAACGTAGCCCCATCTTCAACTCCACCAAACGCCATCCCTCAAGCGTCATCAACATCAGCCGCGCCCATAAACACATCAGCAACATCCTCAGCCCCCATCACGGGACAAACCGCTGCATCCCCAGATTCAGCAGTATCTCCGCAATCACTGGCATCGCTGAAGCGACCCAAACACTTGAGTTCCAACGACTCGATCGGATCAAATGAGTCACCCACAATCCTTGTTCAATCTGCGTCTCCAACAATGTATGTGTATATTCATTACGCGTTATTTATTCACACTGACTCAAACTTTGGACAACCAGCGACTCAACTTCATCCGGACAACAAGTCGCAGGACCACCAATGCACCCATCGCTCATGCAGTCTTCATCATCGATACCCATTATTGTGTCCAACGCATCGCCATCCATCGCATCCACATGGACAAACGCGCTCACCACAAGCAAGAAACGAAAAGGTATCGACGACGACGCAGCTGGTGCAATGCTGTACAGAAAAACAGACGACGGATCAGTCAAAATCGCCATCACGCACAATGGCAAAATGAAGGTCAAAATTGATTCGAATTCATTGAATTCCATTGGTGGAGTTGCTTCTTCGATTGCGACTACTGGATCTTTATTAGCGCACAGTGTGGGAGTAAATGGAGCGGGGTCTTTGGCGGCATCAAACGCTGTTCAAGCATCTTCTCCTGGAATGCCGCCAATCGCACCCATATTCTCAAAATCGCACAGCAAAAATGTCAATAGCTTGGCAGCAACTTCGAATACATTTAGCGCATCACCGGTTCCATTCCCTCGAAACCAGAAATCGGTACCTTGACATCAAAAATACAGTCATTCCCGAAGAAGTCCTGAACCCTCTCAATTCAAAACCAACAGAAAGGCGCCAAAATCCTCACAAACCTGGACAAAAAGAACCGCAACAAGAAAAAGGGCGGCGGTGGCTCATCCTCCGCGGCAACCGCAGCCAATGCTCAAGACGGTGAAGATGGAGTCTCTGAAGCTGAACTCGCGATTCTGCGCGGAGACTTTAGCAACGCAAAAGCACCCGCGAATCAAATCCCAATTTCTCAGTTTTATTCGTTTGTCGATTCACAATTTTTCAGGTCGTTGTGTGATGAGGATTTTGCGTTTCTGGATCAACGCGTTGAGTTGTATTTATTTATTTAACTTTAGTTTCAAATGATGAACTGTGTGTGCATCCTACAGGGCGACGACGTGATTCCATACATTATCCCTCTCCTTGGCCGATCCAGACGCGATCAATGGGCCGAAGAAGATAACAACCAAGCACCCCCAGTCCCAGCAGTCACACCACCCACATCCTCCAACCCATGGGACATGGGCCACTCACCTTCCTTAACACAACCAGCACCACCCACAACTGTACGCGGTCCACACGAATACGAACAAGTCGACGGAACGGTGTATGGTGGGGACGTGTATATTGGCCCGCTCGCAGAAAGGCTACTAGCAGCGTTGGGAGACGCGGAAGTAGATCTCGGGGCATTAAGTGCTCGAATTGTTGCAGAAGGCGGTGTTATAGAAGAAGATGAGGATCAAGTGGTTGCTCCGAGTGTATCAGAAGGTGTTGTTGGTGAACAGCATGGTGTAGGGGTTTCTGGAAATGGTGCTGGCGCCGTTGGAAGTGGAAGTGGGATTGTAGCGCCTTGTCGAACGACTGCGGATATTATGGCGTTTGATGATAGGTTGCGGAATGAGTTGCGGTATCTTGGGTTACTGGGTGATGAGGTATTTCATTCTTTCGAAAACCGAATTTCCGTTTTTTGTAACACAAATCAACGAGCAGGGTAAAGTCGATCCAACAGAGCAAGATGAAATCTGCACACAGCTGCGATCACTTCAAGAAGAATTGCGGCAACAAGTCTCTGAAAACACGCGCAGAAAACGCATACTAAAAGAAATTGCATCGTTTTACCGGGGCTGGGAGCAGTATAATAGCGTTCTGGACGCGATTTCGAAACAGATTGAAAGCGATTACATGAAACGCTATGTAAGTTTTACATGCATTATTTCCCCCAACTTAAACCCTCGACCTCGACAGCGACAAAACTCAAACAAAAAGAAAAAATCACGTCCAAGCGGCAGCAGCAGCAACCTCACAGGCAGCGGCTCAACATCCTCCCCTATGTCCGGCCTCAGCGGCGCAGCCGCAGCTTCAGCAGCCGCCGCAGCTGCAAACAATAAAGCTGCACAAACCGTTCTCGAACAAACGCTGGATAATATCAAAAAGCGGCGCATGTTGATTGAGAGTATTGGGGGGTTGTTTCCAAAGGAGAAGGTGATGATTCCGAGTGAATCGATTTATGCTGGGCATGAAAATGTGGATGGCAGTGGGGGTGGTGTGGATGGTGGTGAAGGGGTGGGTGCGGATGGGGATAGTGGCGGTGGAGATGGTACGGCAGATGATGCAATGAGCAGCACGAATGCCATGGAAGTGTGAAACCCCTGACGCGAAAATAAAAACCAGTTTCCTAATTTATCGAAAAACTCAACACTTTGTACAAAACTATTTTCAATCTTGTCAACAGCAAACAAGCTCAAAAGATGGTCAAAGGTGACCGAATCATGCCACCCTTGAAATTATTCATTGGGAACGTTGTCCGCTGCAACCTCCTGAACGCTTCCTGAACATGCCTGGGACTCAGTGAAGACTGGTCAACCGCGTTTCTACCAAACAGACCAATTTGCTCTTCCCCACTGCCACCACCGCCGAGTGCACCGCGTCGCGAGTTTTTGTCTTTCAAGTCCCATTGTTTTTTGACTTTGAGCGCGGTTTCAGTGAGTCGCGCGACGCATTCACATGCCAAGAAACCGAGCACGTCAAACACGTCAGATGCAGGTTTGTTTTTATAAAGCCTGGTGTTGACATGGAACGATCAGAAAAAAAAAATCAGAGGAAAATAACGTTCAACTCACACATGCAACCCACTCCAATCCCGAAACTTTTTCGCCTTCTTGAACGTAAAAGACGCCTGCCGACATTCCGAATAATACACATACTCTTCCCTCGTCATATCCCTCGTGATTTCATCCGCAACTTTTAGACGCAACACTTGCTCTTCATATGCTGCACGGGCTTCATGGTCTTCCATGATGCCATCTGCGGGTTCGAGATCAATATTGGTTCCTGTAGAGTCGTCGCCCGCGGCAGTGTCTGTGAATGCAGAGTTTTCTTCGAGAAGGTTTGAAAACGAGTTGACGAGTTCCCAACTGAATTTGACAGTCATTTTGCGGGGCTTAAGTTTCGATGGTTCTGTAAATACGTTCGTCGTTTGAGTTTGAGGAATTCTTTCCTCTCATGCAGTAGAAGAGTGAGAAGTGGTCACCGTTATCCATCAACTCTTCGCCATCTTCTTGAACACCGTCCGTTGGACCCGCAGCGCCTTTATCCTTCACGTTTTTACGGACATCTTTCCAACTGAGGTATTGTTTTAGACGGTTCACTTTCTTGGCATCGTTACGGATGAGGAAGATGATGTCTTCAGGGCTTAGGGACTTTGAAGAGCGTTTCAGTGCTTGAGCGACAGCTTGGATGATCTGATTCGAAAGATGCGAAGGAGGGGTTTGAGAAAAGATGCATGTGTGTACGTGGAAGAAAAAGAGGTTTACCAGTTCCCCAATCTGCGTGCGTGTCAAATCCTCGACAAGCGCAACAGTTTCATCGGCAGGTTCAGAAGTATCGCCAAACACAAACATCATTTGCGCAATCTCAGCTCGATAGTGCGTTTGCGAGGACATTTTTTATTTTATAGATTTCAAGTCAATAAACTGTTGCATATCCGCATCAGTGAGTACGACGAATGTGCAACGCCAAACGGTCCCTTCTTGAGCCATTCTGCACCGCCAGTGCCGGCATCGAATGTGAGTGGGACGAGGGTGTCGACACTGAGTGAAGTGAAGCCGGGGATATCGCGGAACAGTTTCTTGAGGAATGATCTGATGGCTGTTACGGCTTCTTGTTCATTGTCCGTGAGCACTTGAACCTGTTTAAATAGAACAGCAAGAGTTTGAAAAAAAACAGACGCGTGAAGCTTTCACAAAAAAAAAGACAACACAGCATGCATCCAAATGAAACTGAGAATAAAGTACCTCGATAACAACGCCTCTCGGCATAGACCCAACAGTCACAGCCCCAACACAAACAATCATTGGAACAACCGTGTTTGGAAGTGTATACATGGTCCCATCGATACGGATAGCCTGGCGTGCAGTCCAGGAAGTCTTTAGACGGGCAAGAATTGCTTCAAGTTCAGTTCCGTCCGTGTGTACAAAGCATTGCGTTGAGGAAGAAGTAGTGGATCCTTGCGTGGTGAGTGCGAAACTGTTTCCCGCGGATGCCATCACGAGCAGTTTCTTTGAAGTACTTTTTTGATTGGTGGATGAGGTTGGTGTGGGTTGGTCGTTGGATGCGTTGATGGATGTGGTGGTGTTGGTGGGAGTTGAAGTGTTTGCAAGATACAGGCGCACAGTGCGTGACCATCCCGTTGCGCTGTCGCCGCTGTTGAACAAGATGCGCAGTCGCTCATGCACCATTGCCGAAGAATCCAGCGCCCATCCTTGTCCAAAGTGAACAGCTCGACTGATCATTTTTTTGATTCACTTTCACTTTTATAATATTTTAAAAATAAAAACACCGACAATTCCCCTTTGTACCCTTCAGAATATGGACACTGACGAAGCATCGATCGGATCTTCGCTGCTCCAGAAATACCGCGACGGAGACTCCATCTCAAACTTTTTCCGATCACTCACCTTCAACTTCTCGGACGCCCTGATGGATGATTGTACCAAACCCAACAGCAACCCAACTCCACGCTCAGAAACACAACACTTTACATCCCTCACAACACGCCGCGTGTCATACCATCGAATGACTGAATCCATGCGCAACCAAATCCTCTGGATCGCAATCAAACTACAGAAACTGCACAAACAAATCGAGCTGACTAAAGCATCCAGCCTCAAAAAGTTCCGGATGGGTATTCTGTTGAGTGATGTTCTCCCTGAAACGGGCGAATTTTACTGTCAAGTCATTGTCGCGTCGCTGTTGAAGGCAACGTGTCCAGTGACAAAGCTTCCGTTTTTTGAGCCAAACCAGATCACAATCTTTGGAAGACGCGACGCACTGCAGAGTTGGATGGATCGAGAACATTGCGGAGTTGAAACTATCTGGGACTGGGAAAACAGCACGCAAGTAAGTTAAACACATATACGCAAGTTTCAAATAACACCTTTTCTTTGCAGAGCACAGATTCAGTCTCACTCATGATCATGCTCAGCTCTTCAATGCACGTGACTCTTATTGAAGAACAGCTGCGTGGACATGATCTGTCCGAAACTGTTCTCGTGTCAACAGTGCCCGCATTAACACATGCGAGGATATCCACGTTACTGCGTTCAAAGCTGACGATGCCGTTGTTTTGGAATTTTAATGAGCACCACGCGGGAGATGGCAAGGATCAGAATGTTTGTACGCGTTGTCCGAAAAACTGTTTTGAGTTTTAAACATGCATTTGACAGATTACGTGGGCATCTGACAAGGTGGCAAAGGGAGCGTGTTTGCCTGATCTTGGTGAGTGATTGTGAAGCATATAACGCCATTTGACAGTGCAACAACCAGACCTGTTCAAGAGCGTGTGCAGCGAGTTGTGCAGGGCACACGGGCTCACGGAAGAGCAAGTCAAGCAAAGCACTTTGCAGGCACTCCCACGCTCAACAGTCGCGGCACTGGAAGAGTTCCAGACATTTGGCATTGAGCGATACTGTCCATGTCCTTGAAAATTATTTTACATTCTCCTTTTTTTTTAGTGTAAAATAAAATGAACCCAGCTCTGGAACAAGAACTTGCGAGCGAAATCGAATCAGACTTTCGAAGAAGGTGGCGCTGATTCCTTCTTGCGTTGCTCAGTAACAAGTCAACTCAACAGCATCATCGACCCCCTCTCTCCTTCCACGCCAAACAAAACACAACACAGGCTCATTGCAGGCTGCCACTCCAAGTGCATCTCCCCAGCATACCTGCAAGACGGCGAACTCAACAAGGGCGAGGCAGTGTGTCTGGACAGATGCGTGTACAAGTTTATGCACACGAATGGACTCGTGCAGAAGGTTGCGAATGAGGTTGGATCAAGGATGATGGGATCGATGGGGATGGAGGATGCGAACCAGCCACAACAGTAGTAGTAGTCGTTGTAGTTGTTATAGATGTGGTTGTTGTGTTACGACGGGTGCTTTGGATGGATGTGAGGGTGTTGGTTGTTTTGTTTGGTGGTCGTTCTTAATATATATGGCATGAGTTTGCAACTTGCAAATGCGAGAGGAAGGATCGCGCACGTCCAAGTCTAGTCTGCTTGTCTGTCTGGCTATGTAGAGCAGACTGGCTGGTATGAGACACGCAAAACAAAGAATACTGCGCCGTTCATCAAACTTGAAAATGTAATGATTTGTCATCAACCCAAACGTGTGAGTCACCACGAATTGGCGGAGATGGGATTTGTCATTTCTTGTTCGAGTGTTTTATTCGGAAAGAATAAAAAACATTCCAAAAATGAGCCAAGTTCCAACAAGAGCATCGCGTGTCTGGGCACCCTCCCAGTACCTGCGCTTCGGATCAGAGCGCCTGAGACCTGTAAACAAACATCCTGATGGACTGCATGCATGCATGCAATATACAACCCAACTTACACATTGACTAATAGGGGCTCGATCTGCTTGCACAAGCACGCGCCACTCTCTCCTCATCTACAAACAAACAAATCGCCGACCTCGGATGCGGACCAGGCAACCTGACCCCCTTTATCCACGAATCCTTTCCAGACGCACACTCCATCCAATGTATCGACACTTCCCCGCAAATGCTCGAAAAAGCGCGACAAAGCGATCATGAATTGGGCATCGCATCCAACGCCATCCAGTACATTCAAGCGGACTTTGAGACATTCTCTCCGGGAGTGGAATCGCTTGATCTCCTTTTTTCAAACGCTGCGCTTCATTGGGTTTCGTTTGATGTGCATACACGCTTGTTGCCGCGGCTCATGACATTCCTGAAGCCAGGTTGATTCCTAGAGTTATTCACTTGAGTTATTCTTGACACTCGTGATTCAAAAAACAGGCGGAGTCCTCGCGTTCCAAATCCCCGACACTCGCGCACAACCATCCCACCTCCTCATGATCGAAGCAGCTCACGCGCTAGGTCTGAAAGATCGTATAAAATCCACACGCTGGGTTACTTGTGAAAAAGACTCATATGAGTACTACCGCCTCCTCTCGCCCTTGGCATCCAGTGTGAACTTGTGGCACAGCAACTATACATTTGCGATGGAGGGAGATAACCCAGTCGCTGACTTTACTGCATCTACTGGACTTGGGCCGTATGTGGACGCACTTGGTGGATTGGAGAGTGAGGATGGCAAGAGATATATTGCCAAGTATCGCGAGCTGATTGCTAAAGCGTATCCAAAGGAAGCAGACGGCAAGACTTTGTTTAGTTTTAATCGTTTCTTTGCTGTTGTTCAGAAGTGAAATCTGACGCGACTATTGATATTCCCACATTTCAAATAAAGATTCTTCCGTCATGAAGGTCTTTATTTGCGGTTCAGCACAGCAACTAGATAGAAGACTCGCAAGTCATATCCCTTCCATTCATTATTCGACAGACACATTGACGGCAATGTTTCCACGAGTAGCTTTGCTGTATGGGCAAATCTGAAATAGAAAAATACCAAAACAATATCAACACAAAACTAGAACAATCAAGCAGAAACGTTCGTAGCAATTATGACCTCATTATGAGCCACATCCATCAACTGCTGAGCCTTGGCCTTATCCAACCCAGGAAACGCTCCAATAATATCCACAGCAAGACCAAACCCTTTTCCATTTGTTTCAATTGTTCCCAAATGGGCATTGACGGAGATGGTTGTTCCAGCTGGGAGGGTGACTTTTGCTTGGCCGGCGGCAGCGTTCACGGCGCCGAGGAAGCAGGAAGCGTAGCCTGAGAGTGATTGTGTTTTAAGAATTCAGTTGGGTATGAAAGACAGTTGATGTACCCGCTGCAAAGAGGACTTCAGGGTCCTGCTTGGTAGCGGAAGGACCAGGGCCTGGGGAGGAGATCGATGCGCGTGCATTAGTGAAAAGAACGGACACAAATAACACGAGCAGAACAAAAGAAACAAGAACAAGAAGAAACAACGTCGACATAATCGCTTTTTGGGGGAAATGCGGGGTACGGACCTTTCAAATGCGGCGGCAGAACCATGTCCGTCTCGAACCCAGACTTGGCCTTGACGTGACCCAGACGTCCACCCGTAGCAGAGACAGAGGCCGTGTAGAAGGGCTTGATCGTGGACACGGCGCGAGTGAGGAATGGCACGCGGGTGAGGACGGTTCGGGAAACAGTGGGGAGCATTTTTCAGTCTGATTTATTTACTTTACATTTTATTGTCTCTAAACTTTGTGAAGCAAAGCATCAATGACAGCAACAGGTGGGTGTGCAAAATTCCCAACAGCGCCCGCTTGTTTTGCGACAGCTGAACACGCTCTTTCATCCAGCCGAGGATCGCATGATTGTCGAGGAAAAGGTAAAACAGTGCTTTGCTCGCTAATTCGCGCAACTCCCATTGCTGAACGCTTGTCCAAAACAGACCATCAACGAAGAGTACAAGGGTAAAAGACATACTAGCGATAACGTTCGCTATTGAAGCGCACTCATTCCCTCCAACGTTCAAAATACTCAGTCTGGAAAAAGAACTCGCCGTTTCTATACGAGTTAAGCATCCCCATCGCAACCTCTCTTCTTAAACGGACTTCTAATCCTGCCCATTCTCCCCAAAAACAGTCTCGTTGTCACGCATGCCCTCGAATGGCCCTCGCTGACGGTGCAATGGCTGCCAGACGTCGATCGGTGTGATTTGCATCATCCCCCATAGGGTCAACAATCAAACCTCACTCGCAACATTTTTCATCTCAGTCCGGAAGGCAAAGATTACTCCATTCAGCGCCTGCTTCTTGGAACCCATACTTCCGATGGCGAGCAAAACTATCTACAAATCGCGTCCGTGCAATTGCCAAAAGATGATGCAGAGGGTGACCCAGCTAAAGCGTTTGATGAGGAGAAAGGAGGTTTTTGTTTGCTTTTTTTTGGGTTGTGGGCGCTTCTTGTTTTAACCTTTTTTTTTTTTTGTCCCCAATCCCCCATTCGTGCGAATGCTCAGAGGCTGGCGGATACGGCGGCGCAGAGTGCAAAATCAATGTTATTCAGAAAATCAACCACGACGGAGAAGTGAATCGGTGAGTTTTGAACACACTATTTTTTTTTTCGTTGGTTTTTGTTTCAATTTTCGGACGTATTCCTTTTTTGCTAAATACCCACCTCTCACAGCGCACGCTACATGCCCGCAAACTCAAACATCATTGCAACCCGCACCGTATACGGCCCCGTATACATTTTCGACCGCGCAAGACACCCTTCAAACCCAAAAGACTCTATTTGTAACCCTGAAATCAAACTGATGGGTCACTCGAAAGAAGGATACGGTGTATCGTGGCATCCAAAGACGGAGGGTCTTATTCTGAGTGCGTCGGAGGATACAACCATTTGCATGTGGTGCGTTAAATATTTTGAAATTGAGAAAGTCACACAAACTAAAATATTGGCACATATTTCCCAATGGCAGGGATATTAAAGGACACACGAAAGAAAAGCGAGAACTTGATGCGTTGCGCACCTTTACTGGGCATACTGCTTGGGTTGAGGTGAATACCATGTTTTTGATGTGCATGTTGTGGAGATTATTAAAGGGCTCCTTACGTCAGGACGTTGCGTGGCATGAATTGAATGAATCTATATTCGCGAGTGTGGGCGATGATAGAAAGCTTCTGATGTGAGAGAGAAACAATATGCGATTGAACGTTGGTGGACTCGATCTAATCTTTTTTTAAAACTTGCAAAGCTGGGATACGCGAAACGCGTCCAATTCACAACCACTTTCTCACTGCGACGCTCATTTGATGGAAATCAACTGCGTTGCATTCAATCCTCAGAATGAATACCTTGTTGCCACTGGATCGGCTGACAAGGTATGAATTGAATACAATCTATTCCAGTAACTGCTTTAAACGAAAAATCGGCAATTTGAATACCTAGACCGTCGCACTGTGGGACATGCGCAACTTCAAATCCCGCCTACACACTTTGGACTCACACTTGGACGAAATCTTGCAAATCCAATGGGCCCCCTTCTCGCCCACAGTGTTGGCATCTTCCTCAGGAGACCGACGTTTGAATGTATGGGACCTATCACGCGTAGGCGAAGAACAAACCCCGGAAGATGCCGAAGACGGACCACCAGAACTGCTGTTTGTACACGGCGGGCATACAAACAAGATTAGTGATTTCAGCTGGAACAAGAATGAGGATTGGGTCTTGTGTTCTGTTGCGGAAGATAATGTGTGTCAAGTTTGGCAGATGGTGAGTGGTTTTTCTGCATTGTGTTAAGTTTTTTGTTGATGAATGTAGTTGCAGGCAAACAATATTTATTCAGTGGATGATGATGTTGAAGGTGTTTCGCTGGAGTGATGGGTTTGAGCCTTGTGGAGCGCTGCGTCTCTTTCTCTGACTGTTGTTTTTCGAGTGTATTACCGTCCATTTCGGAGAATACAAAATATTCCAAATCATTGATTGCATGCCATGAAGCGGTTGAATTGGGCCCTTGTTTATACGAGAATAAAGAAGGAAACAAAACGTGCGCTCAAAGAGACAGACAGGGAAAACAGATCTCGCTGAGGGGGAGGGGCAAAGGCAACAAAGGAAGAAAAATTGACCCACCAAAAAAAAAAAAAAAAAGATGCCCGTTTAAACAGCTTCCTTTGGCTGTCCTTCAAGAAGCGGTTGCTGCAGCATGAGTTTCTCTGACTTGCGTTCAATATGCTGCTGGGGACATAGGTAGGCTCTCAGCGCTATAAAGGCATCTTCCATCATGTTGCCGCTCATTAGAAAGGTTATGATGTACGACCGTTGCTCGTCAGAGGGGACAAAGTAACAGAGGTATTAGACAAGGAGGATGGAAATGGGTATAATGAGCAGGTGCACGGGTTCCACTGCCTGTGGTTCATTGGGCTGTTGTTGTTGGACAATGAGTTGTTTTGGCTGGTGTGGTGAAACGTAGATGCTCAGCGCGATAAAGACGCGGACAATTACAGCAAACACAGTAGCGCACAGTAAAAGAGCATGGAAGAATGAGAATTGCGTGGCGAAGGAAAGTAAGCTGAGGGAGAGGGCAAAGCGGTGTAGAGAAACTCCCTCAATACTCAGCGCTTTGAGTGCTTTGACAATCACAGCAGACATGGCAAAGCTGATTGCAAGTGCATGGATATACGACAAGTGCCGTTGTTTACACAAGCACAAAGAAGGAAAATAGATGTATTATAATGAGGTGAAAAAACCAGCGTTCGTTTTGCTGTCAATGCACACTGCCAAAACAGTGGCGACTGATGAACCCAAGCATTGCTACTTGTGCGCATTCGTTAGTTTTGGATCACACCGTACTCACTTCTAGCAAGATTTGAGACTCAGTGCTGTCATTGTTTCGGACTTTTTATGTTTGTCGAAAATCATAAAAACACATACGCGGAAAAAGCAACCCAAACCCGAATACGAAAAAAAACAAAAAAGAGCAACACCCGTCTGCGCCAACCCCCAATGCTCCGAGAACACGAATATCACGAACCCGACATCACAATCTGTGGCGAAGCAGGTCTGAAACAGCCCATGAAAATGTCCGAAACCGAAGCATTGTCCGAACCCAAGACACCAACCGTACACGCGAACCCACCTGCAGATTCGAAAAATTCACCCTCAGCAACACCATCCCCCGCCACAAACCCATTCCTTGCGCCCGCATTCTCTCATCAAGATGATCCGCCCGGCTTGTTTAGTGAACATTCTCTGCAGTACCCGACAACCGAACTCGCCGCGGACGACAGCGACCATCTCCTCCTACTCGCCGTGTTTGACATTCTCGAATCTTCTGCAGAGGAAAGTGAGAAACTTGAAACGCCGTCGGAAGACTCGAGCGATGGAATCGTGGCGCAGTTTACACATCTACAACCAGACTTGCACTGCCTGGATTTCCTGGAAAGAGAGTGGGAGCAATTACAGCAGAGGGAGAGTGCGCGTGCAAACGAGTCACCGACTTCTGACGTTGTCGCTTCAACTTGTTGATGTAACGGGGAATGAGTGCTCAATGTCAGTGACATTCTCGCCGCCTGGCAAGCAACCTATCGACCCGCCACCTGCGGCCAAGAAGAAGGGAAAAATGCGGAAGGAGAAGTTGCGCGCGGATGTTCAAGTGGACCTGGACACTGAATCAACCCCACGTGCGAAAAGAAGCGCTGCAACGGCGTCACGATTCAAGACACAGAAACTGTACAGCGAGGCAGGACCAAATGTTGGAATGAGAAAGAAGAAGTAACCTCTCTATTTTGTTTATTTGTTATTGTTGATGTTTACTGGACGCCTGTATTTTCTGGCAAATATATCCCAAGTTCATCTTTGTCCACGACATTGCTCCGTCTGTTTTTATGTTGGTTTTTCATGCTATATTCATGAAAATATCGGTGGCCCAGGATACGAATTCGCAGCTGCGCCCTTGAGAACAACAGGCTCCGTCCTATCCCATTTCAGCGATACCTTTGACGCAGACCCTAAAGCAACACATCAAACAAAATTATCAGGTCACAAACCCTGGAAGGAAAGGTACCTGTCATATCCATGTACTGGCATCCCGGTACTCAGTTGGAATGCAAGTGTGTAGCCTGCCACAAGCCCTTTTGACGCAGGAAACTGCCGACACAGTGTACACAACCGTGCAAAAGTCAGAAAACGCTTTCAGAAACAGTCGGCAAAATGACGGATTCAGAGCTATCTTTACCAAAACAAGGTACTTTCAGCAACAAAAAGAAAAACGTTGTTACTCACATCCAACTGAATCATACACGCAGACAATTTCAACACCACGGCCGAAACTTGCGTAAACTTCTCCACAGCCGCAAACACGTTATACCATTCTTCCAACTCTTGAAGCATTAGCGCACTCGAGTTGTTAAAGCTGCATCCAATTTGTTTTGAATATGGTAAGTGCGGGAACCGTTTGATGAGGGGTTTGACTGATGATGCGTAGATTGGGTCTGAGAGAATTCGGAGCATTGGTTTTGACGATGCATTCGAAAGTTCTGAGGGTTGTGAGGATTCGCTTCTGTTGAGGTTCTTTTCGGTTGCTTGGAAGACAGAGCCGCAAGATGCCGCCAAAATAAAGTCGGTCATGAAACGCAGCTTCCACAGGAGAATGCGTGCCGTTTTGCATACAGTTGTAAGGTCATCGGTCCAATTTTGAGGGTCAATGTGAGAAACGGGTTTGTTTTGGAAAATGTGACAAATCATTTTATTTATTTCTTCTTCTCTTTGCTGTTGTGTGGCATGTCAAAGGTATCTTCGCCTGGCGTTGATGAACCAGTCATTCACCTGATTGTACGTCAGTCCAGTGTCCGCAGACATGCTCTTCTTGTCGTCTTCGCTCGGGTATGGATTGTGCTGATGCTCCATGAGCCATTTGAACAGTAACGCGGTTACGTTGGGTCTCTGTTGTATTTAACCGTCAGTATCCTCGAAGAACTGCAGTTTGACCAGCTGGTAGATACTCACATGATTCGGCCGACACTTTCGCTGCTGCGTAAACGAAGCATCATCCGACACCATCGCCCCACCCGTCTCGCCAGATCCAACATCTGGTAACCGCGCCCCCTCAAACCTCTGGCCATCTCTCGAACCATACACGCCCAACTCCATTGACCGTTTCTGTTCCCGCTTAATTTGCGCTCGCCGTTTCCTTAAACTGCTTCCCTCAGCAGCAGAAGCGGCAGTTTGATTTTCCATGGAAAGACTGTAAAATAGCGCCTTTTGTGTTGCTGCGGCCATCTTTTCAGCCGTGAGCCGTTTCTTGTCCGTGTCAGAAGAAACGGAGTTGGCAGATGCCGGTCGTTTATAAGGATGGAACCTCGTCTCTGGTTTATTCACGACTGCTGTGACGGCTCGCTCAGGGCTTTCAAACGGCGTCAGAATGGGAACATGAGGAGCAGTCATTGGAAGTTGCGCATTAATCTGCTGCGGTTGAAAGTAAATTGCAGACGGATGGATTGTGGGAGGCGGCGGCGGTGCTGAGAATTCTGGAACCAAGTGAGGCCGGTATGCTTGTTGAGGAAAATTCCTCGAGACGGGAATGTATGCAAAACACGATTCTTGCTCGGAAAACCGGATTTGGTTCAATGGAATATATGTTGCCTTTCTGCTGATGGCTTGTTCAGCTGTTGAAGTGTACGCGTTGCCAGTGGTGGACAGTGCGACAGCCGCATCCACAAGGGTCTCTAACGAAGTCGTGGAATTGGACGCGCTCTGCCTGAGCGGAGTGAGTGCTGGTCCATTTGATGCCTGAATAACTAGAGTCAGTTTTCATTCCGAGATTCAAAGGGATCACAAATTCTCCAAACATTGAATGTTGTGCCGATCTCTTGGTTGACAATATCTTCTCTGTTTGGCTTTCCGCCGAGAATCGTTTGCTGCGCCTCAGATCTCTCCAGTCCTTGATACGAGCTAGCAGATGATCGATCACGCGTAGAGTAAGCGTCTTGTCCATGTTGCGAAAGCATCTAAATGAATCAGAAAGAAGATGAGCGCGTTGCCCTGGAAGTTGAAAGCCCCACACACTCCGCCACACCCGCACAACAAACAGATCCGCCGCAAGCTGTCACTGTCCCCAGCACAAAACCTTACCTCAAATGAGCACAATGAGAACAAGTGCAAAGTGATGTGTGTATGGGAAGGGAAAAAGAATGGGAAAGATTGACAGCAGCGCTTTTTGTTGACAAAACTCGCTCTTCTTTCAAACTGCGAAAATCTCTCATAAGATTCCCCTCATCCAAGCAGCCCCACAAGCAACCCCCTCCCTCGAAAACAATTAAGAACGCGTATCAATGGATATGATGCTCACCTTCCGAGAATAGACGCACCACGGGTCCTCATCCCCATCATCCGCACGCAGACTGCCGTACATGATCCCGCTTTGATACGGCCACTGCTCCGCCGAATCCATCCACCGGCACTGCCGCATTGATTCCTTCAAATTCGTAGCATCAAACGGCGACACAGAGTCCACATCAAAGTCCAAAAGAATCTTTGCATTGCTTTTGTTGGGTGAATTCGCATGCGAAGATACTGGTGTCAGTTTCGTTGCTGCTTCTGATGTTCCGAGCGATGAGTGCGAGATGGTATGGTCTGTGGATGGGTTGTTTTGGAACTCTCTGCTGACGGGTCCTGCGAGAAGTGCATCCAGCTCTTCAAATGAATACGTGTTCATGGCTTCTCCACAATGATGATACGCTGTTTCCGTTACTAAGTGGTGTGCAGAATGAGGGCAGGTTTTGGTCGCGCTTGTATTTTGCGGCGGTGGGGTGGGATTTTCCGGGCTGGCGGGTCGCGAAGGTCTGGAACTCCCCCACTCCCAAGCAAGCCACTCCCTTGCACTGTGAATTTATGAATTATCAGAAATGATCACCAACTAGAGCGAAACATTTTTACTGCAATGTCCTCTTCACAACTACAACACAAACTGAAAAAACAAATCACTGAGCCGGAGCAACGACTCCATCCGATCGCGGGTCACACCCACCTACCAACACATGACCCGCAACACTCTCAGCCTCAAGCTGCCGCAGAATAATCTGCCCCCGCCCAAAGTTAGCTCTCTGCTGCCCACTCATCACTTGAACATCATGCCCAAGCCGCCTCAACCCCTCAACAACCTCCCCATCAATCCCTTCCTCAATCAACACAACACTCATCCCATCCTTCTCAGGCATGATACAAAACCTCGGAGCATCCAACGCAGCCTGAGGCAACATTTTAAAATGATGCATGTTCATGAGCACTTGAACGTGCCCTTGTGGCTGCATGAACCCGCCCATGACGCCGTAACACATATGCAGAGAGTCGTCCATGTGTGTGACCATGGCAGGGATGATTGTGTGATATGTGCGCTTTCCTGGGGCAAGGCAGTTTGGGTGGGTTTCGTCGAGGATAAAATTGCTGCCACGGTTTTGGAGAGGGAAGCCGCAACCTGTTGGGACTATGGCGGAACCGAAGCCTTCGTAGTTCGAGTTCTGGGAAATAAACAGACGCGTTATTGTTTGGGTGTGCCGACAAATACTTTTAACCAACTCACGATGAAACTGCACGCGTTTCCGTCCTTGTCAACGACAGAGAAGTACACCGTGTCTGATGAGTTTGCAGGCGAGCCATGCTTGACTGCAACGCTTGCCCTGTCCGTGTCCACAAGCTTGGCTCTGCGGCCGAGATAATCCTAAGAGCATGAAATGTACCAGTTAGAGCAACGTCATTCACACCAAAAACAAAAAGAACCTTGGACAAGAGCTCCTTCACAGGAACATGCACAACATCCGGGTCCGTGACATAGTACTGCGAATCAGCAAACGCGAGACGCATCGACTCAATTAGCGTGTGCAGATACTCGACAGAGTTAAGTCCCTTTTCGATGAAATCTGTGCTAGTCTCCTTCTGCAAAGCCTCCAAAATTCCGAGCGCAATCAGCGCCGTAATCCCTTGCCCATTCGGCGGACACTCATACAACTTGAGCGCACCATCATACTCAATGCAGATGGGTTCCACAGCAGTCGAAGTATGACTCTTCAAATCCTCCAACGTAATCACACTCCCAAGCTCCCTCAAAGTCGAAACAATCGCTTCCGCCACGGGTCCTTCATAAAACCCGGCCTTCCCATGCTCCGCAAGTGATAGCATCGTTTTCGCGTAATTAGGCATCTTCATGAGTTCTCCTGCGCGGGGCGCTTTCCCGTTCTTGAGAAGTTCGTGGCCGTTTGGGGATGCCGATTTGATGCGCTCTTCTCCGCGACCCCAAAAGTACGCTGTCAAGTCTGACACGGGGTATCCGTCTTGAGCTAGTCTGATCGCTGGGGCAAGGATCTCGTGCATGGTGAGGTTTCCGGATCCAAACATTTCGACAGTGTCGACCCATCCAGCCGCAGCGCCTAAGTTTCAATTCTGCATTAGATTCACATACAAGGATACGGTTTAAGAACAATGGGGAACCTGGCACAGTCACTGAATGCGCACTCGTTCCCGGCAACGACGCCCCCTCAACTCCCAACTTTCGAAGCAAAGCCAAGTCAAGGCCCGCAGGACATCTTCCAGACGCATTCAGTGCTGTTAAAAAACAAACTTATCAAAAACCTAACCCCGGAACGAATAATCCAAACTTTACCCTGCACGGAGCGGGACTTTGCATTGTAAAACAAGCAAAAAGCATCACCGCCAATGCCCGTGGAACAAGGCTCCGTCACTGCAAGCGTTGCTGCCACAGCCACTGCCGCGTCTGCCGCGTTCCCGCCGCGAGCGAGGATGGCTCGGCCGACATCGGAAGCAAGCGGTTGGCTGGCAGTAAGAATGTGCCATCAGCTTCCCCGGAATACTCCGTCTCAAACTACTCCGAATCTCATACCTTGACGCCACCATCCCTCCCGTGCTGTAAACGTTGGATCGACGGCTTTGATACATTTTGCAGACAGATTTTTTTGTTCATTTGATCCGAAACCGGAACCAAAACCGGAACCTCCACAAAGCTTCTATACATACAACATCACGTCCTAGGGTCCACAGTCTCCGCCTCATCATCAAGATACCCGCTCAACCGCGTCCTCAAAAACTCTTCATACGACCAATCATCCACACCCACTTCCAATGCATCCATCGCAGCTGTCCATTCATACGCTGCTGCGGTATGCAGCTCTCCGCCCGCCAACAACTTCTCCCGAAACAATGCATTCGCGGCTTTATCATCGTTTCCATCTACACTCTCTCCCGATCCTTCCAACACTTCAAATCCAACTGTAACGCGGCGATACTGCACACCCTCAAATCGATCCAACAGTTCAACAATCCGTGATCCTGATATCCCGGTTGCAAGAGACAGTGTCTCTGTGTCCGTCACGATTCCGTGTACGCGGTGTTGAGTGGATGGGACCATTGCAGGGTACGGCTTGTTTCGAACTGGGTGTCGTATGAAGCCCTGGTGGTTTCGATGATGGAGTTTGGTTGTTGGGATTGGAAAGAGGATGAATGGGGAAGAGAGGTCACTCACTGGCACAGCCGCCTTTACATGCGGGAAGGTGGACGGGTGCGTCGCTTTGCTGGTATCGCATATCACGCTGTAGAGCACATGCGGGTGCATCAGAGTCCCATAAAAGAAGAGCAGCGTTGTAGCTGGTTTCTCGCTCATTTGTTTTCAACTTTTATTTATCCCCACCTCGTTCAAAAAATACAGTCACAAAATAATAACAGAAGACAAGGAATCAGAATGCGCACTTTCTCATTTTGGAACAGTGACTGGCTCAATGTTCCAAATCCGTTGCGCGTACTCCTCAATGGATCTGTTCAAACAAAAGGCGTCATTTGCTCGCTCATCTGTGCAAGACCCAGCAAATCAACTCACCTGTCACTGCTAAACTTGCCCATGCTAGCTGCAGCATTAATCGACTTTTTCGCCCAAGCAGACTTGTCCTTGAATGCGACATCAATTGCGCCAAGCGTTTCAAGGTCTTTTTTTTTTAAAAAGTTTTGCAATCGGTAAATCAGGTGACAAACCAATAACCTATCGCAAAAATACTCACATGCTGGAAAGTCCTTGCTAATGATGTAAAAGTCATGACCAACAGTCAAAGTAGACACCAAAGGTTCAAAAATGTAAGGTTCTCCAAAGTCCCCGCTCTGAATACTCTTGATGACAAGGTCGAGTGCAGGGTCCAGTGCCAACGAGTGGTATCTGATCAAAGGAATCAGCCTTATGAAACACTCTGCGTGCCATGAACACCGAATGGCGTCTCACCGTTGATCATGGCGAATATCTTCAACGTCTGGAGTCAAGGCTCCAAACAGCCATATGTTTTCCTCACCCACTTCTTCACCAATCTCAATATTGGCGCCATCAACAGTACCTGTAAAAGAAAACTTTGAGCAAAGACGCGTCGTAATTCATGCACGCGTGTTGGATCATACCAATAATGAGCCCTCCGTTCAACACAAACTTCATGTTCGATGTACCAGACGCTTCCGTTCCAGCAGTCGAAATGTGCTGAGAAATATCACTTGCAGGAATGATTATCTCTTGATGCCGAATAGAACACATTTTAGATAAGCAGAAATGAAAAACGGGTCGCTAGGGAAATCAAACCGGCAAGCGACACATTGTAGTTCGGGATAAACACAAGCTGAATTTCATAAACAAAGAAAAGAAGTCAAAAACACATCAACCCAACCCAAGAAAACTCACCTTCAAGTATTCAGCCGTGTCAGGATCCTCATTTATCACTTCTGCAGCATTATTGATGAGCTTGATAATCAACTTGGCAATGTAATATCCAGGCGCGCTCTTTCCAGCGAAGATGACCACCTTCTTGGTCTCCTTGGCACGGTCTTCTGCAGACAACGCCTTCAAGCGCTTGTACCGGTGAATCACCCCGAGAATGTTCATAAACTGACGCTTGTATTCGTGGAACCTCTTGCACTGAATAAATAAGTAAATGAATCATTAGTAAAACCAAAAACATGCCGTGAAATTCAGAAAAACCAACCTGAATATCAAACAACGCATCTGGAGACACATCCACTCCACAATGCGCGCGAATGTAGTTTGCAAGACGCACTTTGTTCTGGTACTTGATCTCCATCCAGTCCTTCTGGAATGTTGGCTCCGCCGCAAATGCCTTTAATTGAGTCAGTTCGTTCAGGTGCTTCAAAAAGTTTTCGTTGCCAAGTTTAGATGCAATCAGATTCGAGAGGCGTGGGTTTGCTTGGTGCAACCATCGGCGTGGGGTGACTCCGTTGGTCACATTTGTGAAGTGCAATTCACCAAAGTATTCGACGAAATCTTGGAAGAGCATAGACTTTACAAGTTCCGAGTGGAGAGCTAGCCAGAAGGTTGAATTGGAACATGTCAGTGCCTTGTGATGCGGAATTTCAATTCCAGCAATGATTACCTGCAACTCCGTTAACAGTGTGCGAGCCAACTACAGCCAAGTGAGCCATGCTGATGTACTGCGGCTGTCCTTCAATAACAATCGACATGCGGCGGAGACTATAAAGACAGTGTTACACATTGCATACAGAATCAAGGGATGGCAAATGTTACCGATCACGGTCTCCCGGATAAACACGCTCAACTTTTTGCAAAAAGTACAAGTTGATGTCGAAAATGATCATCATCAGACGTGGCAACAGGTCTTGCATCAACGGCACTGCCCACTTCTCGAGAGCTTCGGGCAGCACAGTGTGGTTGGTGAAGGAGTACGTCTTGGTAACAATGTCTGATTTCAAAGTTAGTCTGGAGGCTCATGAAAAGTTAGCTCAATACCAACCCCATGCTTGATCCCAAAGAAGACTCTCTTCATCGACAAGGATTCTTTGAAGTTCGGCAATTCTGCAATACAAAAGGAACCAAGTTAACATATTTTACACTGACTCTTGAAGCAAGAATATCACCCTAGAGTTGGATGTGTGTCTGGAAAGGATGAGGTTAGAAATCCGCACAATCACACAAGATAAATTCGTAAGTCAAACCATTCAACTGAATAGAGACTTGGTTCGGGAACTGGCTCCATGGCAAGTTGGACTTTTTAAAACGGCGAATGATATCTTGCAACGTGGCTGTGTCAAAGAAGGGAGTCGTTTCAGTCACATTCAAACGCAACAAAAACTCGATCAACAAACCGCTGACGAAAAAGTACTGCTGCTTCAAACGCAGAATCTTTCCGACCATGTGGTTATCGTTGGGGTACTAAACTCAAAGATGATAAGCACATGGGACCATCACGCCACTGTGACACAAAGAAACTAAAAAAGCGTCAACTCACCAAAACAGCAGTAATGTTTTCAGCTGCCTTTTGATCCTCAACAGACTTGTCGTAGTTTCCTGCATTACCAAGAAAAAAAAAGGTTAAGCACTCAGAATGAAAGAAAAAAAAAACCCCCTCACCATCGTTGAAACTCGCAAAATCAAACTCCTTGGTCGGCTTGGAGCTCCACAAACGAATATTGATGCAGTTCTTTGTTCCGTATCCGGGAATCGGGTTATCGTACCCAATCGCCAACACTTTCTCGCAGCCTTCCCAGATATAACGGGCGCGATTCGATGAATCCGTAACTTTACTGACGTGTCCTCTAAACCGCACCTCATAGCACACATCGAGTCGCTCGACTTCCCATGGGTTACCAAAGTTGAGCCAATAATCGGGAAACTGTGAGGGGGGTGTGAGGACTTGCTGCGCCACATACCAAGAATATTTCTCACCTCAGTCTGGTAACCGTCCATAATTCTTTGTTGAAAGATTCCATACTGGTATCTGATACCGTAACCCCAAGCGGGGTAATCGAGAGTTGCCATGGAGTCCATGAAGCAAGCAGCAAGACGGCCTTAATTGAAACTGTCAGACACATGTTTGACAACTCAAAATGACAACGGCAAAAAAAACTCACCCAATCCTCCATTTCCGAGGGCAGCATCCGTCTCCTCTTCAATCAAATCCTCAAGCGTAAACCCAAGCCCATCCAACGCCTCATCAAAAGCAGGTTTCACCTCCATGTTGAGCATAGCATTGTCAAGAGTGCGGCCAAGGAGAAACTCGAGCGACATGTAGTAGATGCGTTTAGGGTTCTTGGCAGAGTGGTAGTTTTGTGTAGCGTTCCAGCGGTCAATGAGTCTGTCGCGGACAGAGTAGGCGGCGGCGTAGTAAGCCGCAAATTTGTCCATGTTGAAAGAGCCGCGCGCCAAGGTTTTTGTGGCATGTTTGCAGAAGGAGCGAGCGACGGCTTCTGGGTCTGAATTGGGTCGAAAGTGGATGATGCGTGAGTTGAAGGGATCGAATGAAGCCATAAAGAATAGCGACTATGACTCATCATGCGTCGCGCATTCAGAAGAGACACAACACAAGAAACGAAAACAAAGAGCGCAAGCAGAATAGGAATAGAATTGAAGTATTTACCGTTGCTCTCCTCCTCAGTCAACTCGTTCCACCGCTTCAGCGCAGACTCGTCAGCACTCCAAAAGGCAGTCATGCCAGATCCGCCAGCAGACAGAGGCGGAGGGCCCGTGGAAGATCGCGTGCGTCCCGAGTTGGATTGTTTGAGGGCCACGGGACCCAGCGACAGTTTGGCGAGAGAAGGCGGTCCAGCGTTGCTCATCATCTGTTTAAGGTGCATGCGAGGGAAGAGAGTGTTCGTGAGTCCTTAGTGTTAAGCAGATTCGCGCAGTGTCACGTTGTGTGATGGGACATACCGTTGTTTTTTCTTGGTTATTTTTCCATTTCTTTTCTTGTTTTTGTTCCCCACAAAGAATCATGTGACTCACTCCATCCCGTCGGCATCTGCGCATAAATCGACCGTGTAAATCCCGTGTAAATCTTCTTATTTATTTTATGTTAACCCTCGTCCAGGTTCCAGCACCCGTCCCAGTCAGCAGGCAGTTTGATGTCTCCATCCACCAAATCTTGGCACCGCTTCACAAACATTTTCGAAGGCCCATCGTCAAAAGTCTGGATCGCCTTTTTGAAATGCAGTTGTGCGACTGCCCAGTTCTGGCTCCTGTACTCGCTGAGCCCCAATTCAAAGCAGATGGTCGAAGTCTGAGACAGCCAAAGGTCATAAACAAAAGAAACGCGCTTCAAAAACACGAAAAAAAAAAACTCTCACAATGACTTCCCGCGCAAGCTCGACATGCGACGGACCCAGCACCTCATACAAAGTCACCGGGATGGAATTTCCCTTCAAAATCACTTGATCCACTTCCCTGAAATGAAACTTGTCGCGCACCTCCCGCTGCGTCTTTTCACAAATCAACAAATTGGATCCGTACAACTTTGTAACGCGTTGAATCTGTTTTGAAAAACTGACTGCATATCCCATTGCCACATAGTCTACTTTCTCCGGCGGTCCAACTACACCCGTGAGGACAGGCCCCGTTGCGATGCCGATGCCGATTTGAGTGGTGGTTAGGCTGCAGTCGAGAAGTTTTGTGTTTAATTCATCCCGTGTTTGGATTAGTTTGATGGCGGCTTGGACCGCGTTGAATGTGTCGACTTCTTTTGGGAACGGGAGGCCAAACACTGCTTGCGCGTTTTCATCCACGACTTTATCCACGTATCCGCCAAACTCTTTGATGAGCGTGTTCACCGCCGCGTAGTGAATATTGAGGATAGAAACAGCATCGGCAGCATCGATGGACTCTGATAGCTTCGTGACTACGAGATGGAATCAACACATTGCACTCACCCACGCAATAACAGCAAATAACAGCAATAATAAAACTCACAATTACGCAGTTCGATTGACAGACAAGTCGCCTTCTCCCTCTTGCCGTCAACCGAAGAGACACCCTCAGTGCTCACCTTTCTGACCAACTCAGGCGGCATATACTTTGCCAAGCAGTCGTCGATGCGCTCACCGTCTCCCAACAAATCAAAAGATAGAATCACGCCTTCAACTTTTTTGCGAATGATGGGTTTGTTGGCTTGTTTGCGTTTCAACTTGCGTTTGTTGATGGAGTCGTTTGATTCGCTGATTGTATCGCTGTTGCTGTAACTGCTGCCGCTACTATTGCTGCTGTCAGAGTCGCTGTCACTGTCACTGTCGTTGCTCAAGCGTGGTGGAATCTTTGAAATCGCAGCTCCTTCAGCACCAGCAACACTCTCCGCACTGCCAGCACTGTTCACATCCAACAACTCACTAATCGCATAATTCACTCGCGCGGTGATCCCACCAAGCCGCACTTCATAATCACGACAAGAAACATACGGCTCGCCTTTGAACACGCGTCGAATGTCCGCAATCAGGTACGCGTTTGCCTGTGTATCCAGCCACATGTCAAACGTGTTGTATTTCATGGATTCAAGTGCTTCATTGTCCAAGTGGAAGGCGTCGGGATGGTTGATGCTTGTCTGATTTGATAATCAAGAAGTTACTTCCAATTCAAACAATCAGTTGAGTACGTACCATCTTGCCAGTACTTTCTAGTGTGATAATGACGGTGCCCACGCTGGAAACAATCTTGGACAAGTGCGCCTTTTGCTGTGTGGATTCATCGAGAAGGGTCTGCATCTCCTGAAACACGAGATTCTTTTCTATCGTTGTAGCAGCTAAAACACGCAAAATTTAGTCCTTCCTTCCACAGCTCCACAAAAAACCAAAAAAAAAAAAATCTCACCCAAAGAACTAAAAGCAGTCAAAAGCATTTCATCTTCACTTGTAAAGACGGATGGGTCTGGCAGCTTGTTGATGATTTGAGCGACGCCAATGACTTGTCCCTTGCTGCTCTTCATAGGGATGCACAAGATGTTTCGTGTGTGAAAGCCTGTCTTGATGTCGATGGCGCGATTGAATCGTGGATCCTTGTAGGCTGTTCATGTCAAGTTGAAGGAGATTAGCTACCAAGCTCCTAAGCAAAATTCAAACCAACCATTGGGAATGTTGAGGATCTCTCCGCTCATTGCAACAAAGCCCGCAATGCCCTTTGTCATTGGTACGCGGATCTCGCCGGCACCTTGTGCCATGACAGACCACAGCTCCTTCTTCTTCTGGTCCACGATAAACACGGTCCCTCTTTCCGCGTTCATCAGTTCCTGCGCAGTCTGCATCACCACTCGTACTAGACCTATTCAAAGAGAAAATTCTGCTTCAAACAATCTGGACAGTTGAAACTGTACGTACCGTTCAAGTCAATCTCGGACGACATGAAACTGGCAGTGTTCATCAACATTTTGATGTCATCCTTCTTCTTCACACCTCCGACACCACCTACTGCCCCTCCAACACCACGATCGCCACCGCGAGTATACGCCGTACTCAGCATCAGCGTCCACACACTGCCCAGACACTTTGCCATATACTCATCCTCTGCGTTAAAATACGGACTATCCGCGGCATTGGCCTTGTTCATGACCTCAATCATGCCCACAACCTTCCCAGCCCCAGTTTTCACAGGAACACTCAACACGCATTCGACATCGCATTTTCCAGACACTCCGTAAAACTCATGTACTTCGTCAGTATAAATATCGCTTTCCTTGACGTTAAACACATTGACAGTGTCGCCTTTGAGTAAATGCGCGCCACCAAGAATCCTATCGATCGCTGAACCTGAAGTTTCTTTTGCCCATCCAGCACCATACCCTCCAATCGCAGTTCCACTTGCAGGCGTAGAAGTACAATCAATCACTCCTTCCTTCGCCCACGTGCTCGCAACAACGCTGATATCGCCTGTAGCTTCATCAACACGGTACAACGATGCAAAGCCCGCAGCGGTGGCTGTTACGGCGCAGTGGAGAAGACTAGCGGCAACTTGCATTCCGCCACCACTGCCACCGTCAATGTTGGTTGTGTTGCATAGGTGTTGCATGCATGCCAGGATGCTTTGCTGTTTGCTTGTGCGCTGTACAATGAATCTGCAATGTTTGTATTTGGAGGTGGTTATTGGATGTCACCAAACACAAGAACGAGAAACATCACTTACTCAAGCAGTCGACGCGTCGTTGCCAGACTATGCGTCATCCCCACCTGCTTCAAAAGCGTGTCTGCATCATACGTAGTGTTGAGCAGTTTAATGTACAAATTTGGAGTAAGATGGTGCTGCGATTCAGGCAGCGACGACATTGAAACTCCACTGGAAGTCGCAGTTGTTTCTGGCAGCAATGAAGGCATCCCTTGCATCACTTGATTCGGTGTGGGTGTATTTGACGCGTGGATCTCGCGAAAAAAGGCATCTAGGGAGGTGGCATCGACTGTGTTTGACTTAAGCGGAGTTGGCTGTGGGGCTTTTGACGCGCTTTTCATTGCGCTCTTGCGTGCGGTTCCTTGCCTTGCCTGTGGCGCAAACTTGCCGACTCCGTTTGCGGCAAACACTGTTGATGGCTTTTGAAGCGATTGCGTCAGACATTCGGATGCAAGAGCCCCACTTTTGAAAAAAACGCACTCACATGTCCAGGAATGAGCGGCTCGGACATTTTCAAGTTGAGCGAGGTGCAGATCAAATCCACTTGCTTGGATGAGCATTTCGAAAGAAGTCCTTAAACAAGGACCGCGGTTACAAACCCTTATTTGATCACTGCGCATAAACCGCTAAAAACTACCTTTCAACAACTGATTCCTCTGCGTATCTCCCATCGCTGTAAAGAGCGCCCACGTTGACTGAATAACGGCGTGCGTTGCTTCCGAAGGTGGAAACGATGTCGTATTTCCCGTGAACGGCAGACTGATCAAACTACTTCCCTGTGCGTGAAGATGCAGTAATGGAGGAGTTTGGTTATGCGGAGGCAGAGGTATTGCATGATTAGTTGTGCTGTAGTCTAGTTTGGGTAACGAGTTTTTGCGCGACGGTGACGATGCGATAGACAAGGAGCTGTCTTTGACTCGATGAGATGGTGTGATGGGTTTCGCGTCCGAGATGAGGGATGAGATGAGTTGGGTCTGAGACGCGTTTTTGGACGCCAGAGCCAATTTTGCATGTGACGATGATTTCGGAGTTGATGATTGGAGCATGAGAGGGCTGCTATCTGAGATAGTGTCTGGTAAGCGTGTGGCATTGGCGGTTGCGGCGTTGAGGCCCGAGCGAGAGTTGGCGATTGAAGATGGCTCTGACATTTTGAAGGAAAACAAGTAAATCTTGGTTCAACTGTTTCCCTCTCTCTCTCTCTCTCTCTCTCTCTCTCTCACTCTCTCCAACTCTCCCTCCTTCTCCTCTTTACACCCTCTCTCCGGCTGCTTCTCTCAGTTTCGTAAAGTGGGGCAAATTGCAGCCAGATCGATTTATAATATTCGATTTCTCAATAAATCTTATCCAAACTGCCCCAACTTCAGACATGCGCTCCGCGTACCGCTTCATCGCCAAGCGACTTGGCACACCGCCCACCGGCTCAGAGCCCAGCATCGATATCGGCTCCCTAGACCTTAACGACACTGACGCGACATCTCTATTCCCCCGTCGATCCACGCCCACTCACTCGGACAGACCCCACGTCGACATCCCAGTCTCGCCAAAGACTCGAGCAACGAAAGACGCTCTTGCAATGAAGAACGAGCTCGGCCCCAAACTTGTAATTGTAATGGTGAGACACTCAGTTGTTGTTCGAAAGACTCGAAAGTTTGACAGCTGTTTCTCTTATCTGTGTGGCACCAGTGCGGGCTCCCAGCACGCGGAAAGAGCTGTACGTACACACCCCTCTCCTCTCATCCGTTCGAGTTTCCACCCCCTTCTTCTCTCTTCTCTCAAGTTGCGCACGCCAGATGCCACCCCCACCGCCCCACGTGCATCATTGGAGTGGGTCGAGTGCGACTCAAAAAGACACCCATGGCTGTTGTGACGCATAAAGAGTCACTGCGGTATCTGATTGCGCGCCACGTGTCCCGCCCTTGGCACTCAATTTGCTTGCCCTGCTTTGCTTTGCGTATCTTATCACTGACAGCATCTCTCATTTCCAACAAACAAACAGACATTTGCAAGAAACTGTCAAAATGTGAGATCGATAAAAACTCGCATTTTCGAAAACTCATGTCGTGTATTTTTGCAGACCTTTCTTGGTGCGGCTTCAAAACCAAAGTGTTCAATGTCGGAAATCGGCGGCGGATAAACGTGCCACCCACAGTTTCTCCGAATATTAACGAAGATAATCCAACGTCGCCGCTATTACATCCATCAGACGCTTTAGGGAGGAGGGAATCCATCGTCGATAACGGTGGCGGGTCACCGACTGTTCTTGGGCGTCCAGGCACACTCCATGATTCCTCATTCTTTGACCCAACGGTATGAATCATCTTACCATGGTCGAAAGCTGCATGTTTCCTCATATTTTCAGCATGAAAACAGAACAAAGAGTTCAAGGCGACAAGAGAAAAACTGGCGCTCGAAACATTGGACGAACTGATTGACTGGCTAAAGTTTGATGGCGGCAAAATTGCGATTCATGATGCGACCAATTCGACCGTTGAACGGAGACGCGCCGTCATGGACAGAATCAAACGCGAAAAAGATATTCACGTTGTTTTCGTTGGTAAAAACACCCAAAAAAATCCATTGCTGTCAAAACAAACGATCTAAACTCGATTCCTCTCACACAGAATCCATCTGCACTGAAGGCGAAGTACTCGAACAAAACATTAGAATGAAGCTACAAGGCCCAGACTACCTACACATGCCCCCCGAAGAAGCCATGGCCGATTTCCGTGCCCGCATGACAAACTATGAACGCGCTTACGAAACCATCAGCGACGAAGAAGAAGATGCTGGCATCAGTTATATAAAAATTATCAATGTGGGCAAGAAAGTGATTGCCCATAATATACACGGATACTTGCCATCGCAGTGCGTGTTTTATCTCATGCAGATTCATATAAAAGAGCGCACGCTTTGGTTGAGTCGACATGGTGAATCAAGTGAGTCCTCCCCCTTTTTTTGTTTCCGAAGGAATAACAGACTGATTGAAACTCACCCTTATTAGCATACAACCGGGTGAATCGAATCGGTGGAGACCCTCCTCTCACGCCTCTCGGAGCCCGCTATGCAAAAGCCATGAACAAATTTGTGCAAGAGCACGCAGTTTCAAAGGAAGAAACTGATGCAGAAAAAATCGCCGCACAACGATCACATCTTCAGATTTGGAGCAGCACCTTACTACGCGCTCTCACGAGCATTGAAGGATTTGAAGACGGAAACTGGGAAGTGTACCATTTTAAAGTCCTAGGCGAAATATTTGCTGGAATTTGCGAAGACATGACTTATGTGAGTTTTCCCAGAATTTGTTTTCCAGAAAATTGTATCAGAAAGTTGACCTTTTTGCATTTCATAAACAGGGCGAAATTGCGTCAACATACCCAGAAATCTGGGAAGAACGATCAAAAAACAAACTCATGTTTCGATACCCTGGACCCGGCGGAGAATCCTACCTAGACGTGATTGAACGCCTTCGACCCATTATCGTTGAACTAGAACGAATGGAAAATGATATCATGATTGTCTCGCATCAAGTGGTAAAAAAAAAAATATCCACTTCATATCCTTGAATGCCCGGCAATTAATTTTGAAACTTTTAAAACAGGTGATGCGAACACTTCTAGCCTACTTTTGCAATATCCCTCTCGAAGATATGCCAGCCATCGCCGTCCCGCTTCACTCACTATACAAAGTTGTCCCGAAACCTTACGGCGCAGATGTCGAAGTGTACCAATGGAACCCAGAAACTGACGAAATGGCGCTAGTTGGGGGCAGTGAGCTGATATCAGTGATTGAGCAAGCTTGAAGCAAAATTTTGAATTTTTTTTTTTGTATCTTTTTTTTTTGTACTATTCTTTTTTCTCTCTATAGCTTACGAAATTCCATGTCACACTCACGGGGGTCGTGTTTTGCATTCCCGATAATCTTGTAGTTTACACACTTTTTTTGCAGACCCGCTTCTAATGCGTTTCAAAATACAATAAATAAAAAAAACAAGTTGCGTATTGTGGTTCTCGCCGTTTTGTATCCGATTTTGGATACCCTCGTGCTAACTCTTGCGAGGCACTCCCAAGGATTGACGCTATCCAAAGTAAATGTGTACAAGAAAAAGCAGCTTTTTTATAACGCACACATACATTTCTGCAATCCATTCCCCACATTTCATCCATTTATCCAAAACTCGAGGGAATCCCCGCTTGGTCCTCCCCTCCCCCCTTAGAAATAGCAAATCGAATGCAAAATATTTGCTTTCGTTCGCACCTGGAAATCCTCCAAAATCTGCGTCATTTCATGTTCATGGTCTTTACTGTGTTCAATCTGATGGGCGCGTACGTACATGCCACAAAAAAAAAACAAATTCTGTCAGCATCCAACACTACGACACATTTGAAAAAAAAAAAGGGTTGGGGGGGTGAGCTCACCAGTGTCGCAAGCTCGATAAACAGTTTTCCACCGACATGCGCGTCTTCCGCGTTATCCCGAATTTCGAGGTTGATTACATGCACGGGGATACTCAGTTTCTCGCCACGATCCATCAGTTCTAAATACACAAACACACACAACAACCCCCATCCAAAAAAAAAAAAAAAAAAAAAAAAAAAAAGCGTATAAGAATATGATTTGACATGAATGCGCGATGCAAAACACAAAAACGCCCCCCCCCCCCCCCCTATCGAAACTGTGTATATACCTTCAAGCACAGCATCATAACACCTCTCCTCACACGTGAAAATAACGTTGAATATTTTCCGACAATCTTGCCAAGATTCGGGGGCCCGTTTCGTTTTAATGTTTCGTTCAAGCATTGTGAGGAGACCGTTTTGCGTATACCTATTTTCCACACATACACACACATCAGGTCTCCCCATAATTTGAAATACACTGCATGAAACTCAACAGCGCGCGATCTTTCGAAACAAGATCCCGATGAATCACTTCATACTCGGTTCCAAAAGGGTACACGTTTGGCCGGTCAATGGATGGGCCAGGGAGACGTACGGCACTTCCCGTGCCATAAGATTCGATTTTGAAGCCGTTCAATGCAAGGACGTGGTGTCCCTAATGAAAAAACACACACACACACACACACACACACACACACAACGTTCAAAAAACAACATCAAGTGGTGATATAAAGACTGAAGCAAGTTTTTGTGCGTTACCTCCATAGATCTGTTCATGTTACTCGCACAAATGACTGCAAACAACACCCGCTCCTTTGAAACCGATTGTGAATCCCTTTTGTTTATCCCCTCATTAATACCTCCAACCAACATATCTTTTCATGCCAATTGTGGAAGGGTAAAGACGCTTTTACTTTGGATTATGGACTTGCCGCCTGTCTCTGTCTCTGTCCCGCTCATAATCGTCTCGATCGTCCTGCGAGTTTCGTCGTCGTTTTGATACTGCGGATGCGTTTGAGCCACTGGATGCTGATGATGATGCTGCAGTGCTACGGTTTCGAGGGTCTCTTCGCGAAGACATTGTCTGGTTTTTTTATGTAAAATATATTTTGAAGAAAATATTTGTCAGACTTTACTTTTACCCACGGCACGGGGTTAAAAAAATAAAAACTGTTCCATAAAATATACATCTCCCACAAACCCAAAATGCCAAAACTGCACCTTCTTCTCAAGGCTGAACTAGAGAACGTGACAAACCTGCGCCCATCAAGTCTCGATCACCAATGGAACTTCCAGGTATTCAACATCAAAAACCCCTCTTGCCTTCAGGGAGAATGCATGCGATTGCTTAACCACCAGACACTCACCCACTCCTAAAACACACACACAAAAAAAAGGTCAAATGCACATCCTGCCACGAACAACACGACTCCTGGATCTCATTCAACGCCACAGACGACTCGGAAATCCCAAACTCACGCGGCTCCGCAAACTTTACCCTGAAATGCAAATCCTGTAAAGCTCAAACAAACGCTTCTATCCTCTCTGATTCTTTTAAACCCTATACGGCCGAGAATGGTGCTGCGCAGCCCGTTTTCACGATTGAAACTAGGGGTCTGGATTTTGTTGGGTGGCGGCCTGCGAATGGACAGGTTTGGATTGTGGAGGGGTTGGAGAGTGGAGTTGTGTTTGATGATGTGGAGTTTGAAGATGGGGAGTTGGATTGGGCTGGGTATGATGAGAAGGCGCAGTGTTCGGTGGGTGTGAATGGGATTTGTGGTGAATTTGCCAAGGCAAAATAAGAAAGCAAAGTCTCACGTCTCATAATGCGGTCTTGCTGCTTTTGAGGAAACACGTATCATGATCAATGCACCAAAGGAGGGATTTTATTTTTGTTTTGAGCTTTGCATACACAGCCATAAGTTTAAAAAAGGAATTATGGACCCCCATTAAGTTACTGTACTTTCTGTTTTGAGAAAGAGTAGTGTGAGAGAGAGAGCGGGGAATGCTGTAATGAAACGGGAGGAAGTCTTGAAAGGTGGCTTTTGCCCATCTATGAAATCAAGAATTGAATGGAGCATGGTGGTGGTGATGCGGGAGTAGAGGTGGAAGAATGATCCACTCGTGGCGATTTGTTCGATGGCAGCGCTTCAGCCTCACAAGTCCTTTTCCGTGAATGCTGAACAGATGGACTTGAGGATAAAACAACGGAGGAGGAAGTAGGCGAACTTGCAGCGGATGCACTCGTGGGAGATGCACATGATGAAAAAGATGATGAAAACCGAGCCAGCTCGACGTCTTCAGAAGGAGTCTTGAGGTTCACACCTGAGATGGCGCAGCGACGGTCGGCCCTGAATCCAGCAGTGGCAGACAAGGATTCAGCAAGACAAGATTCATCGTCTTCGCCGCAGAGGTGAGTGACGTCTTTGGGGAAAAAGTAGGAAATGACGCGGTAGCGGTTGCCGTCACTGCCAACAATGCTCACGGTCCTTTTGGCAAAGCCGTGCTGCACGGGTTGAGTTTTCGGTCGGAAACTGGTGGTTCCAAATCTTGCTTTCTGGTATTGCGCCAAGAAGGGAACTTTGTCCATTGTTTTCGGCTGAACCTCACTGAAAAAGAAACGCAACACGTTTTAGTATACACTTCCAACAAGCTACTTTGAAAATGCATAAAAGCAACTCACCGATAGAGGAGAAATGAACCATGGATCCTCGATGGCGACCAGTTTTCACCGTCACGCCATCGCGTCATTCCACTCGACTCTGCAAAGACAAGAACCGAGCCACTTCGCAGCTTGGCATCGGCGGGGACCATTTTGAGCGGCTTCAAAGCACCAGCAACACAAGCTTCGACGAGGGCAACAGCATCGCTACGTTCCTTGATGAAGCCATAGAAGGTTTCAAAGCTGCGCTTATCCACCATCGGCAAAACAACGGTGGACGAGGAGATGACAGGACCTTGGGCCAGGGACACGGCAGCAAGGGCGGAAAGCTGTTTGTATGCCTGGGCGGAGGCGGCTGTGGCTGCGTGGCTGATCGGAGTTGATGGAATTTGTTGATTTTGTTGGCAGGTGATTTTGACATTTTGACTTTCACATGGGTTGCGGAAATAAAGGGGAGCCAATCTGGGAGACGATGGAGCGCAAGAGTCTGGACTGGGGATACGAGCTGGAGAGGGTAGGCTGTGTGGATACAGCAGTTCGAATGTTTTGGATTGCTGGCGGGAGAAGGTTTGTTGTGTCTGAGAGTGCGGCTGAGACAAGCACTGCAGTTCAAAGACGGCAGGCGGTGAGATTGGACGATAGCTCATTGGTTGGATGTGTGGGTGTTGGTTCGCTGAGGAAGAGAAGGGGGTAGAGTTTGGATGCTGTAGGTATGGGAAGCGTTGGGGATGCGTTGGGGGTGCGCTTGGTTGGTTGGATGGTTCCGGGAAGGGTTGTTTTGTTTTTTCTTTCAATTTTTTCCTCTCATCTCTCTCTGCCTTTTTATGTGCAAAGCGCATTTACTCATGGGGGGGGGGGGGGGGGGGGGGGAGGACATTCATCACATGTGCACATGCCTGCCCATGTGAAGTGTGAGAGAGGCTTTTTTCCATTATAAATGGATAATAAAAGGGGCCATGTGAGATGGATTTGGGTCAAAATAAAATAATCCAAGCACTGCGCTTGATCCAGCCAGCCACGAATGAGTTTGTTGTATTTGATGGAATAAAATGCAATTATAAATCACTTATTTTATTTATTTATTTTTTATTTCTCCTCTTTATTTACTATATTATTGTTTATATTTATTTGCTCTATTTCTCTATTTTTACTTCTCTTGTGATTCAGAATTCAATTCCCTTTTATATATTTTGCACTCCGTCTGTTGTCGCTGCTTCTGCATTCCCACAATCACTTGCTCTTCACGTTGCGCATGATTTCAAACAATGTCACATCTTTGGTGGCGTCCCACGTGTGTGTGGTCCTTATCGATCTTGCTGGGAATCTTTTGAATCTGACTAATCCAAAATTTAAATTTAGATAAGTCCCAATTGCACAAGCCCTGATTACAATCAATCTAAAAGGCATTCATTGTTCATCAACATTCACTCGTGGGTTTGTTGCTGACTTGTTGTGAATCACTTTGCGCAATCGCATCTGCTTGAGTCACTCTCCCAATGTATTCTCGTCGAATGAGTCAAGACGGAAATAAAAGATAAATAAATAAATAAAGAACAGAAAATAAATAAAAGAAAATGAATAAAATAAATAAAAGAAAATAAATAAATAAAAGAAAATAAATAAAAGAAAATAAATAAAAGATAAATAGCAAACAAAACAAGGTTCAATCCCCGCAATGCGCATCAAGAGAGCAGAGCCTTGACTGGAGACAGATGGACGCCCAAGGATGCACAGATACCACACCCATCACCAACAAAGCGACCATGCGGACCACCGACAAAAACGTTTCACGCACAAATTGCAAAAATGAAAATCAACTCCAACACTGTCCTCACCGGCTCCTCCGTCAGCCTCGTCCCTTACCTGCCCCACCATGTCGAAACATACCACACATGGATGACAGATCCATTCCTGCTCGGTGAAAAAAACCTGACTCTCTTGCCCACACACAGCTCAATCCTCAAACCCACACACACACACACACACACATTCACACACTTACACAAAAAAGAAATGACAGCCTCCGAACCACTCTCCCTCAAAGAAGAATACGAAATGCAACAGTCCTGGGCCATCGATGAATCGAAAATGACGTTTATTATCCTGTCAAAGCTGCTTCAGTCAGACAACAATAAGTCACCGCCGCCGCAGGAGCAGCAACTGCTTGGGCGAATGGTGGGCGATGTGAACCTGTACTTTACCGACTTTGAAGATGCAATGGGAAGGCCTGAGATTGAAGTCATGATTGCTGGTATGCTGTCTTGGTGTATGCATCATCTCAATATCTCAACATCATGTAAATATATTCTCATTCAACAGAACCATCTGTCCGAAGAAAGGGCCTCGGCCTTGAAGCACTGCAACTCATTATGCAGTACGCCGTCGAAAGGGTACCCTCCATCCACACATTTGTGGCCAAAGTGTCCCTCAAGAACGACGCCTCACGCGCTCTTTTCACTAAAAAGCTCGGGTTTGTCGAGGTTTCAGTCTCGCAAGTGTTTGGCGAAGTCACGCTGGAAAAAAAGGTGGAAAAGTCTGAATTTGTTGGGCGGACATTGTTGGTTTCTGAATACAACAAGGCTTTGAAAAATTAAAAAAAGGTTCATTTGGCGTTTCCTTGAAATGAAAAAAACTCTCCACCCCATCACACTCTCAGTCAACTCTCTCCCTCTCAATGTCTTTTCATGCAAAGGCCCCAGCAATAACAGCCGCCTGCTCAGCCTTGTACCGTGCGCTGATCCCCGTCGCAGGCACAGCCAATGTCTTACGTCCCGCGTAACGCAGCTTAGCTCCTTCAGGCAAAAGCTGCGACAAACGCGGCGCAACAAACGTGTACGATCCTTGATTCTGCGGCTCTTCTTGCACCCACACAAATTCTATAAATTACCAAAAAAAAAAAAAAAAAAAAAAAAAAAAAGAATAATTTAGAACAATTTTTCAAAATCAACAAAAATAACCACAAACCTTCCGCATTTGGGAATCCAGCCAACGTGCTCTTGACCTCTTCCCACGGGAACGGTGCAATCTCTTCAAGTCTCACAAACACAACCGAATCCACAACTCCTTTCGCCTCTCTCTCCTTGACCAAGTCGTAATACAGTTTACCCGACAAGAACACAACCCGTTTCGCAGAGTCTGATGGCGCATCCGATAAGACGGGTTGGAAGCTCGTTCCAGGTCCCATTTCAGACAAGTTGGAAACTACAGATGGGTGGCGGAGTAGGGTTTTGGGGCCAGCGATGATGAGGGGTCGGCGGTAGTCACGGACCATTTGTCGTCGGAGCAGGTGGAACATTTGCGCTGGTGTGGTGGGGTATGCTACATGCATGTTGCAGTTGTCTGGCGTTGGGTCGTCGTACTCGAATTTGCTGTCAGTGAGCTGAGAGAGAAAATTCGAGTTTCATCAGCGACAATAACTCATACAAAAAATAAAACGCCCACAACAATACCTGCAAGAACCGCTCAATTTTACAACTACTATGCTCAGGCCCAGCACCATCATATCCATGCGGCAAAAGCATAACCAGTCCAGTCTGTCTCAACCACTTGCTCTCACTACTCGACACAAACGTATCAATGATAATCTGTGCTCCATTGAAAAAGTCTCCAAATTGCGCTTCCCAGATACACAACCGGTTCGGGTTCTCCCACGAAACACCCACTTCAAATCCAAGCACGGCAAACTCGCTCAAATTCGAGTTTGCAATCTCAAGTTTTCCTGGTTGGGTGGGGGTAATGTGGTTCAGTGGAATGACAGTGTGTTCGTCCGATTGGTCCACGAGCATGGCGTGTCGTTGAGAAAAGGTGCCGCGGCCAACGTCTTGGCCAGAAATGCGCACGTGTTTGTTTTCGAGAAGGAGCGATCCAAAGGCGAGTGCTTCACAGGTTGCCCAGTCAAGACCGGTTCCAGATTCGAGTTTGTTTAAACGTGGGGTAATGTGGAATTTGGCAAGACGGCTGTGTGGGGTCTGTGTATGCATTCGATTCTTTAGTTTCTGCATATTTCGTGCTTCTTTCTACAAATAAGAAATGCTACTCACGACACCGTGTGAGGCAACGGATGCAATACCGACTTGCTTCAAAGTGTCAAGGCTCACACCTGTTGTATGAACAAGAAAAATGTAATCAGAAACAATGACCAGAAACAATTTGTCCATCTCTGCCCCTCACAAACCAGTATCAATCTTTGTAACATCCGCCTTAGAAATGACCATATCAGACCACTTGCCCTTCAACGTGTCAGCCTGCAAAAAAAACTCAACATGAGACAAAACAATAACAAGAAACAAAACATTTTCAGACCTCAGGCTTATAAGTATAACTACTCTCCAACTGCTGATCCAAATGCACAGAATACTGGTCCCGAATCGTGTCAATTTCTTGCTGCGAGACAACCCCTTCTTCAATCAGTTTCTGTTCAAACAATTTGGGAACCGAGCGACGCCCACGAATGTGTTTGTACATGACGGGTTGAGTGAATGCAGGTTCATCGAGTTCATTGTGGCCCATGCGGCGGTACGCAATCAAGTCAATGATGACGTCTTTTCTGAATTTGTTGCGGTATTCAAACGCGATTTTGGTGGCAATTGCGACATCCTGACAAAAGAAAACAGCCAGTCCATTTGAGATCCTCCCATCTTTCCCATCAAGCAAAAAAACAGAACAACAAACCTCTGGGAAGTCAGCATTCACATGAATCACAGGCGCATCAATAATCTTTCCAACATCACTACTATAAATCGTCGAACGAGCATTAAAACTCTGCGTCGTGTATCCAATCTGATTATTCACAATCACATGGATACTTCCACCACACGTGTAATGCGGCAGATTCGAGAGCGCAAGAGTTTCCATGACAACACCTTGTCCGGCAAAGGCACTGTCGCCGTGCAGTTGCACGCAGAGGACTCGGTCGCCAATGTCGCATTCGGGGCTGGAGGTGGAGGATTGCGTCATTTTCTCGAGGAGGTCAAATTGCTTTGCGCGTGCTTTTCCGGCAGCGACGGGGTTGATTGCTTCCAAGTGAGATGGGTTGTGGAGAAGCGAGACGTGGACGGGGCTTTGGCCACCAGGGTACTCAAGGTCCACGGATTGAGAAACCTAATAACAAGCATTTCATCAGTCAATATAAAACAGCAGCGTTCGCAGGCAGAACTAAATATCCTCACATGCGAAAGAACATCTCCAGCCCCCGGAACATCTTCAGGAAACTCTGAATTCCCTTTAATCTTGTTAAACAGAGAAGCAGGGTTGTATTTCAACAAGTCCGTGAGCAAGTTGAGTCTTCCTCTGTGTGGCATGCCAATCACAACATCGCGGACGTTTGCGCCGCTGGATGCCTTGAACAGCTCGTCCATGACAATCATCATGGACTCGGCACCTTCGAGACCGTATCGCTTCACTTGCGGGAACCGTTTCGCCATGAAATGGTCAAACACCTATGAAAGTATAGTCAGCAAGATGATGACGAAGGACAAGAGACAGTTCATATCACGCACCTCGGATCTGCTCAGCAAGTACATCATGCGCTTCTTTGCATCGCTGTCGGTGCCTCGCTCTGTCGCCATTGTTTTTTCGACAAGTTCATTGCACCAGCGTCGCTCAGCAACATTCTATCAACACAATTCCAAAAACAAAACGCAACTTAGAATAACACGCATCACAGATACTAAGTCACCAGCATTAACAAAACTCACGGGCAAATGCGCAAACTCAAAGCCAACAGATCCAGCATACGTCTTATTCAGACGCGCCACAATCTCATCAAGCCCCATACGCTGCGGTCCCGAAGAACCCGTGTTCAGGATCCCATCCACATCGAAAGTTTGTCCCTCACTGAGCCCGTACCGCTTCGGGTCCAACTGGTACAGGGCAGACGGGTCAGCCGGAGTCAAAGACAACGGGTCCAGCGCTGCCAGTCGGTGTCCCAGGGAGCGATAGTATGTGACAAAGCGGAGCAGGTTGGATGCTTGCGCTCGGTTCGACAGCTGTTCTTCCGTGTCTGTGCAAATCGTTGAGGGTTGTCAGCACCCTCTCTTCAGCAAGAGCATCAAGAATATACTCAACAGTCTGGCAGGCTTCTTGCAACAGGCTCACGGTATCCATACACTTGGTTGCTTGTGTAGTGGTAGGGCCTGGTTGCGGCTGGACGGGCCAGCACGGTCCTCAGCTGACGGCTGCGAAGAAGGGGAAGCATTTTTTGGACTGATTCTTTCTCTTCTGTTCCGGTTGTTTCCGATAATGAAGGACCCCCAACCACAACCGGAACAGACAGCTTCAATTTATGAAACAGAAATCCAACTTTCTTTGCAACAACAAGCATTCACAGCCTATTTTGATTCACTTTTTTGCTTCTCTATTTTCTCTTATTTTTCGCTCTATTTTTCGCTTTATTTTTCGCTTTATTTTTCGCTTAATTTTTTCTCTTTATTTTTCTCATCTTTTTTTTTTTATGTGATGCCCTTCGATTCTCGCACATAGCATATTTATGAGGCCATTACAGCTCAGACTCAGACTCAACAGAAAAAGCAATCCCAGCGTCGTTCAACTCGCTAATCAGCGGAGTTTGCGCAAACGCAGCAGCTGGACTCAGAACACCGCGTGGAACGTTTCCAGCGTTTTTAAGGTCATCGTTTCGGATCGCCAAAGCGCATAAAAGCACTGAAATCGGTGTCGCAACATATCCCGGCTCTGTTTTTTTTTTTTTTCAGGAAATCAGTTGAGTTCACAAATGGGATCCGAAAGACTCAACCTGGTCCTTTGACAACAACAGTCATGGCATAGTCGGGCGCGGCGCTGCTCCCACTGTCTTCAATCGAAAGGTGCTTTTTGAATCCTTTGACGTAAAAGGTGGAAATGAAGCCAGACGCAGCCATTTGAGCGTCAGATGGCCCAGCCTTGGAGAACGCACCTGCACGTCAACAAAATTAAGATCGTTTCGATTGTACATTTCAAAACAAAACTTCAAAATGCACCACGCACCGAGACTAAAGATTTTGGGATAAGCCAGTAGCAATTTCTTTCCCCAAGCGAAACGCGTCAAAAGCGACATGCTCAATCCAAAAAACATGAGCCCAGCAATCCCAACAATCGAATCCGTGCAGAAATACGCGCTAAACTGCGTGGGCACAGGAACGTTGGTATTCAAAGTTCTCGCGTTTCTGTTCAAAGTCCCAGAAGTTCTGAATCGTTCGACAAGCTGTTGTCCGACACGCACAACACTTGCATCGGCGCCAAAAAAGGGAATGCACCAGCGACTGACGCGTTTTTCAAAACGCGGGTTTTCTTGGATTCGAGTCTTTTTACCAAAGATGGGGAGTTGTGCACGGTTGGCTTTTTTGCGTAGAGCGCGGAGTTCGTGCGCATGCGAGAGGCCCTGTACTGCGCTTTCGTATGTGGCAAAGTTGCCGCTGATTCCAAGGGGTCCAGATGTGAGACGGATGAACATTTCGACGGACTGCATATATTGTGTTATTATTGAGTTAATGACTAATAATCCAATTCATATTCAAACAGGGTTGGGTTGTTTTACCGTGGCTGTGTATCCTCTCTTTTCAAACTCGGTTTTGGCAAACAAATTGCCCATGTCGGCCGGAACACAGTCAAAACCGCAGCAAGGAACAACGCTGATGCCCCGCTCTTCCGCCTTGTCAAACAGCGTCAAGATGCGCTCGACAAACTGAAAAACATGATTACACGTGGGGTTGGTATGGGTTTAAAAGATTGCCACTTTTTAGCACCAAACTCCTCTCACCTCAGGCTCGCCACTAATGTCGACGTAGTGTGTGCCCGCCTCGATACACGCAGAAACGACTTCGTAGCCAGTGTATCTAAACGGTCCAACGCAGTTGATCAGCACATGCGTTCTCTTGACTGCTGCCTGGAGCGACTGCGGATCAGAGGCATCAGCGACAACCAGTTCCGACGGCGGCCGCTTCCCTGGCCCCATCCAAGCGAGTGTCTCTGATTGCATATCGAGGGTTAGAGCGTAGTGGTACGATACGATGCAAAGTTGTTCCCCACCTTGCAGCTTCGAGCTGGATCTACCGGCCATGGCCCACTTGAGGGGCTCGTCCCGGGCAAGGTTCTGTAGATCGCGGGCCACGTACTTGCCCGTGAAACCCGTGGCTCCGAGGACCATAACATCAAAGTCCCTTTGCCCCATTTGGCTTTTTGATTTTTCAAGCTTTTTTTCAATATATTCGATCGAAGTCGTGACTGTTTTCATTGTTTTCCATGTATGCATACAAACACGGCAACCGTGTACAGCTGTATCAACGAGAGAGGGAGTAAGAGGAAGCAAGCAGCATCGGTGGGAGTTCTCTCTGATACCTCGCATAGCATACATGCTCTCGCTCTCCTCAAGACCCAGTTGGACGCAGTTTGACACTGTCACTCCTCACTCGCACCAGCATCAGACTCAAGAAACCAACAAAACGCGCCGATAATCCGCACAGTTAATCCGCAGTTTATCCGCATCGCCGTTCCATAAAACAAAAAACTAATTGTGTAAGAGTTGGTTGCTGTGCGTGTCTTACGTAATTGCACTCTTTTAAAATTTTCCTTTGTATTTCTTGGCATTTTTGACTCCAAAAAAAACCCAAAACAACTTCCCAACTTCAGGAATGTCTTTGGAGAATCGGACACGCTCGGAGACTGAGACACCGTCGAATTCGTCAGACTCCCGGGTACGCCCATCGGAACTGCCAGACCCGCCCTCGGAGAGAGTCGGCATCGCTGCGGCTGATGTTGTGGGTATGGCACGGTCCGTGTCCGTGGGAGGCGGACTATCCCCCTCTCGAACACATGCCGCTCCCAGTATGCATGCACAGCGGGTCGTGGCGTCCAGAGTGTCCATGGCGGATCTAGTCACTGCAGAGACCAACAATGGATGCGAGATGGATGGACAGACTTTTCGCCTGTCCTCCTTGTCCTCCTCTTACACAATGTCCGAACCCAGTGCTGTTGGAGTTGTTGCAGCGGAAATGAAGGCATCGTCAGTCTTGCCTTTAGTGGATTCGGCGCCATCAGCGAAGCAAATGATACCCGCTGTGGGAAGGAAAAATCCACCGACTCTACCGCACGAAACATTCTACGGTCAGTGGAAGGAGAACTTTACTTTGAAGTGATAAAAACTGACTGCTTTGTTGAATTATTTACCCGGCAGGCTTCGTCAAAGAACCAACTGACGCGCTGCTGATTGTTGAGGGGTGTATACGTGGCATTCTGATATCTACCGACAAGACGCCGATTGATTTGGAGGAGGAGATTCCGATTCGAAGTGGGTCGATTGTTGTGTTTGAAGAAAGTTCAAAGCGATGGAGGGTGAGTGATAAACAAAACAAAAAAACAAAAATATGCTCATCAATACCTTATTTCTTATTTCTTGAAAAGGACGGTCGACGATGGTCTCCTTCCAGAGTGCACGGCCCATTTCTGTTGTACAGGTAAACAAAATAATGCTTTAGTTGTTCAACATGGCTTACAAATGCTATTTCTCACAGAGAGGTCGAACCAACTTCAACAGGCCCAGAACCCAGAAAATCAAAACCAACACACATCCTCGACACGCGTATTCCCGGCCTCGAACCCACATACAGCTGCAAGACATTGAAGCAAAACACACGCCTTGTCGAAGAGGGCCTCACAAAGCGCACAATCACCCTCAAAGGCTCCGACGCGCGCCGGTACCGCGTCATTTCGTATTACGCACGGCAGGACGTGATTGACATGTACGTGTCCTCCAGCAAGAATGAAATGGGGCTGGTTGTTCCCTCAGAAACACCTCAGTTGAATGCTTTGTTGCGCGATCCTTCTCTCGACATGAACGCGCTTCTGGCAGAGTCTATTGACTTGGAAAAATACGCTTCAGAAGTTGTGTTGGCCAAAAAGAACAGGAAGGAGGATAGCATCAAAGCTGTTGCAAAGTATGCATCGGAGGGAACCTCATCCACAGCAAGGCCCCCCAAGAGACCCCGGCTAGGAAGCAACGAGAGTGGGAGTGCAGTGGGTATGAGTGGCAACGAAAGTGCGAAAATACATGGGCGTGGCGGCAGCAGAAGCAGCAGTATCGAAACAGGCCTCAATTCGTCCAGCTCACCCACAAGAAGCCAAGTTCATACCTATCAATCAAGCACTTATACATCGTCAGATATTGGACCATCTCAACCTCAAAGACATGCATCTCACCCAGTGAGTCCACCCCAACACTCCAGCAAAATCACCGACATCAACAACAATAAAATCGACCGACCCAGTCAATATCCTCACTATTACCCAGCAGCAGGTACAAACGCACATGTACCACATGCACCACCCACAGCAGCAATAGCAGCAACAGCGTCTCTCGTTCCCAGCAATTACCAGTCCCAATGGGCTTCCACAGGCCCACCCCATCACGCCCTTCCCCCGCTTCACCCAACAACAACAACAACAACAAATTTTGCGCCCAGTCAGCCAATGTACTATTATACCCATCCAGTATCCGTAGTTCCCATCATGTACCCGGCTCCGCATGGATACTCTGTTCTTTCGCCGCAAACGTATCCAACCCCTTCGCAGCCTTATCCTGGGCACCCTCACGCACTGTATGCACCACCATCACGGGCGGATATGGGGTTTCAACAGCAGCAACACCCAAATCAATCGTTCAGATCTTCTGCAATGTATCAGCAACAGCTGCCGAATCTGTCGGGATCACCACCACTGGCTGGACCAACTTCCGGCCCGCAGATGGGTCCAAACGGTGTTCCTCATGGCTATGAAAGTTTATCGAATCAAGACACTTTACAATCATTGGGTCAGCAACATGAACACGCGGGACGCAACGCAGCAGCGCCAAAGTAAAAAATAAAAAAAACGAAATGATGAAAAAATATACTTCAAACCTCCCCACTCATGCATAATACGCGTTTTCTTTTTTGTTACTTTATTGCCAACAAGACGGCTGTTTCTTTTTTTTTTTTTTCATACTCGAATGGACGAGCCGTAAGACGTGTCCTGCAAGTTCCGGCATTTGAGTCCAAATGTTTTGACCAAGTCTTTGAAAGCCTTCATTTGCGCCCTGTTTACAAAAACAAATGAAATCAACAACATATGCAGCAGTATGAAAAAACCAACAAAAAAAAGGCTCCCTTACACCATCATGCCCTTCACAAAGTCTTCCTTGTCCGCATTCGTACAATGCACAGTCGGGAACCCTTCTTCCCGCAAACATTCAACAACCCATCCACGCGCGTCGGCTGGGAAATGCGTAATGATCCTGTGCAGCAAATCGGCAATCAACGGCCACATGGATGTCGGAAGACTACCCCCAATGTCCTGCAAAATCAAGCAATCCAACCAGTCAAGATCCAAAATAAATTACACACCAAAAAAAAAAAAAATTCATACAAACCAAAATCAAAACCCGCACAAGACGCGCCCCAATCACAGCAACCCCACCATGCAACAAATCTCGACATTTTTGAGCTTCCTGACTTTCCTGACTTTCCGCATTCATACTCTTGCTGCCCATCATCATCCTCTTGCTACTATGCGACCTCCCCGTGTTGAATGACACCAAATCCCGCACAAAATCAACAACAGCAGAACACGAAGACCGTTCCTGCAGACCCAGCCCTGTTAAAATCAAATCCCCAAATAACGCTTGTTGGTGGGATTCAAGTAACCGAATAATAGCCCAAGGATGTTTTGCAAGCACACGAGTAAGAAGCTTAAAGTAAGCTTCCACGATATCCGAGTGCTCGGCCATTGCTGCTGCAGGGTTCCCGTTTCCAAGTAATACAGGGATAATGGCAGAATTCAAGTCACATAAGCGCGCAGAGACCCATTCCAAAACCATGTTACTGCTGTCTCCAACAACAAGCATATCTTCGCCAGATGCATTAGTGCCTTGCTTCACGGATTGTAACAGAATCGTAAACACGCGAATTTGAATGGCGAAATGGTTTGACGAAAATGACGGCAGCAGCAGATTTGCTAGCGTTGATGGATTCGGAGTAAACATGATGGGAATCTTTGTTTGCAGCGTCATAATAATCAGACTGCACGCAATCTTATTTCGAAACCATTTTGATCAAAACAATGTTACGCTGACGCTAAAAAATAGTGCACTCACATCAATCGTCTCCTCATCCGTTGAAAACACTTGAAAGACGGCCCCAATCGTTTCCCAAACCACTCCACTCAACTGCCCCATTCTACCCTTCATTCCCGAATCAATCGAAGCAAAGAGATCCACAGCTTCACCGCTTTCCACAATAATCGCGCCATTCTCAGCCACATCTTCATCCTCGACATCGTCCCCTTCACTTTTTTGAATCCCTTGACAAACACCTTTCAACAGACGCAACAAGTCACGCACAAGAAGCCGCTCAGCCACCTCAACTTCAGGCGGCTGTGATAGTAAAGTAGGTGACGCGGCCAAAATTGCAAGCGTGGTTCTCATTTCCCCAATCATGGAGCCAGCGAGTGTCATGAGATGTGGTAACTGTTCTTGCGGTGATAGTGGCTCCAAAATGGCACTAACAGATCGAATCAGTCGGACTCGATCGTTGGACTGGTGTTTTGGATAAATAAAAACAAAACCTGAGCACGCCAGGTGTGAAAAAGTGAGTGGCAAGAGTTTAACAAACCGATAACCCAGGCTTCATTCTCTCCCACGCATCCAACATATTCTGCGCAATTCCACCCAACTGCTTCCGACACACGCTACAAACTTGCTCCAAACTCGAAACCGCAGCTCCAGTCAATGGGGCATTCACGTTCAAACTATTCATGAGAAAGGTAATCACAGGTAGCAGGTATACAGGGTTTTTGTTGAGCCAAGAAGGATGCCTTTCCTCCCCAATGAGTAGGCAGAAAGTTAACCGGACGCGCCAGAATGTTGGCGGGAATGCGGCAACGCGACCCATAATGGCATCACCAAAAAGAATGTGCAGATGCGGTGTATCATTGATAAAGACTTCTTCCGCTATGGATTTCAGGCAAAATAGAGTAGACTCAAGTGCCTGGGTTGGTTGAAAACTTGGCGTAAATACGAAACCAATTGGAAGTTGCATTCAAGTACTCAAGTCATCACCTGCCCGTCCTCACCACGACCTTGTGAGATTTCTTCAATCTTCTGAATCGCAAGTGGTATCAAAATGTCATAAATGCTCTTCCCCAAAATTCGATTGCACGCCAAGAGAGTTTCGCCCTTGTCCATGCGATAGAGCCGAAATTTTTCACGCATATCTAGGTGCACAAACAAAATCACTTGAGCCAAGTCCTCACCAACAATCAAATCAATCATAGAAAAAAAAATATTCAAACCTTGATTCCATCCCGCAAAATCCAATTCCTTCGGCCTCTCAATTTTAGCCCTCACAACACCCACAAGCGCCGCAAAAATTTCCCTCGCAGCTCCCCACACCCGTTCCACAGCGCCTTCCGGGAACCCGCTCATATCCCACGAGTTTCCACCGGATCCGCGGTTCAAAAAACGCGTGGCAAGTCGTGTACCGTCGATCCGCACTCCGTCTCCGTGAAGAACGGGTTCGTGCGTGACGGGATCCGTTGAAAGTTCGAGTCGCTGAGAATTTGCTTGTGATGGAAGTGCTGGAACGACTGTGTCGTCTGTTAGGCTTTCCTCGATTTCGTACCAGAATTCGTCCGGCAAGTGTCTGATGGATGTGATTCAAATGTTTCAACTTCATAAACTTTGAAAAGAAGTTACGCCTTACGATATGTCCTCGTCGATACCATAATATCCTGGAAACGCCGTGAATCGCAGTACCATTTCAATCAAGCGAAGAACATGGACGCTGGTGCCCAGATTTTTGACAAGGTACTTTGGAAAAGATTCCCCGACTTGTGACAAAAGCGAGCAAATGGCGTGTCCAGTTTCGACATCTTCTTCTGCGCAAATTCACAACAGCAAGTATTAGCGGGTGGCCGCAGGAATTCAAATTGCATGGATTCGCTCGCAAACCTTCGATGCAGCGCCGGAATTCGCCAGCAACAATTCCATCCGTGAGAACAGGAATTAACGCGTCGCAGATTGTGCGCTCATGGACTAATAAATCTTTAAACGTCAAAAGTTCTGCCAAAACTTGGCATGAGGGAATAAAAGTAGCTTCATGTTGCAAATGCTGAATAACCAGAGTCAAAAGTTTCGGCATTGATCTGTCGGCAAAAATGAAAATTGCCACCCATTTGCGAGTCAGCCCAATTTCGAAAACTATTCATGCCTCCCACAAGAATGAAAAAAAAAAAAAAACGTTCACTCAACTCGACAGGAATCGCCTTTTCAACAACGCCCCAAGCCAAGACGCACTTCAAAGCCTCAACTTTGACTTTAAAAATGTCCAAATTCGAATAATCGACGCTCTCCAAAACAGACGCAATCAGATTGAGCACCCCTGGAATATCATTCCGCACATTTTCGAAAACTGAAATTCGTTGAGATTGGGTTGCAAATGTGCGTGACGCGAGTTCTTGCGCAAAGATTGAAAACAGCGATAAAATAGTCGCTGTGGAAGCGAGCGATTGAGGTGGGATTGCGTTTGCGATTGTTTGAAGTGGATGTTGCGGACATGTCCGAAACATGAGCGCGGAAAGCTGAGGAAAAGAAAAAGTCCTTTCTTCTTCAGTCACTCGGTCCATTGGCAGCAAAAATATCGAATGCTTCGAAACAGCGTGTTTTTGCGTACCGCTACACCCATTTTAGTCGCGACGAAAGGGATCTTTTCGATGGAAAGCGCCTGAAGAAGCGCATACAGGATTTCAGAAAGATTCGCGTTGGGCGGACCCGGTTCGCTGCAGGGGGAGAATCGGTTAGTTGCGAGAGAGTGTGAGTCATTGTGACCGTACCGTGCGAGTGACAAGTGCAGTGAAAGGGCACCAAAGAAGCGCATATTATCGCTCTGAACATGAGTTTTATGGTTGGAAGGAAAAGGATCCTCAGCATGAGCAAGAACGAACGTGACCGATGGCCCAAACCTGACTCGCCACAGCCCGAACACCAACACGCCATCCATCGACACTGCTGATCAATCTGTTGAGTTCGATCTGGGCAGATGCGGCATCGGCCGTCTGCATTGCATTCACGGCTGCTTCGAATTGCGCGTATTCGCTTCCCATTATTTTACATACATAAAAGTTGTTTAAAATGTTGAGAAACGTAAAATATGAACGAAAACACTCAAGCACCCTCAACACAGCAACAACAACAACAACAACAAAAGTGGAGGATCCTGTCTACAGATTAGCCACCCACCAAGCGTATAAAAGCACGCATCCCAACTGTAAACAAACAAATATACAACAGTAGCAACTCCCATTCCCCATCATTTATTATATGCTCGTCCCCGCCCTCTTGACCGTTGCCGCCTTCGTGACTGCTGCACCAAACCCACCTGTAGCTCCAAATACACAAACAGCTACACAAGTTGTCCCATGGTGGAAGCGCCCTTGGCCAGTCCAGAACCGACCCATTGCCACCCCCGAAGCCACAGCCACGGCCACCGCGACGTACGAGAAATACTACTACTACCATCCATACTACCCCAAAGTCGTTGTGGTTCCATCAGGCAGTGAAACTCAACAAGCAAGCACTTCAGCAGCCACTGCCACTGCTGGCTTCTTTACTCCAGTGGTCCCCATCATTCCAACCATTCCTCCAATGACCAAGACTGCAACAGCTACATCTGCAGCAGCCCAGACAACAAGCGCAGCTGCTACTTCTACTTCCACTTCTGCTGCTGCTGTTCCTCCTGTTTCGACCGGCACGACTGTTGCAGTTACATCTGTGGCTACTCAGACGGGAACCGTAGGCATCCGAAGCAGCCAGTCCCAGGCGAGAAGCAACAAGTACTACTACTACTATAACCCTAAACCGCTGCCAAAGAAGGTGACAACGACAAAGCAAGCTCAGGAAACCGAGGAATCCTCCGATTGAGTTTGTTTATTGTCCTGTCCTCCTTTTACATCATTATTATTATCCTTATGTTTTTGCTGAGCAGTGCGATACAGGAGTAGAGAGGCAGGCAGCTTTGTATTTATTTTCTCACATCTTTTGATGGCTTCGTTGCAGAAGAAGAATAAAAGATATTCTTGAGATTTCTTGTTGGTTAAATTGCTGTTGTGATCTGGCTTCGCACATGAGCAGGTTGCCCTGTTACCTTGGCAAGTCCATGGGTCGGTCGGTGGCTGTGACTCGGGCCCGCGGGATAGGTCAGCACAGGAAGCAGCCAGCCAGCCAGCCAGCCAGCAAACAGCCTCGGAAGGTCAGCTCGCGTATGCATCGACATACACATACGATCAGTACGGTTGGTTGAGTGCGGTTGAGATCATGCCAAGTCCCAGTTCAGTTTGTTTGAGTTGGTGGCGTTCATACGCTCAAGCCTGATCAATTAATTGTTAATTGGTGGCGTCATTAGACTTGGCACTCTTTCCTCTCTTTCCTCTCTCTCTGGTACACTTACACTCTGCATATACAAACAACAACACGTCTCATTTCATACGAGGCTCTTTAGTTTCAGGGGACTCAGAATACAGCTTAAATAGTCATAAAATAATTCATAAACATTCCAGTCACAGTGCAGTGACAGTGACTGAGGGAGTGACTCAGGGGAAGGAAGGAGGGAGTGGGATGGTCAGCATCCGGACCTTCCCCTGGCTACAACCACCGCACACGGAGACCGGCGCACCACGAACTCTATCAGTAGAAAATGTAACATCAATCAGCAGTGTTGGATTCCCGTAGGTTCAGGTATAGTCCTCACCGCAAACGGATCCCAGGTCATCCCCACATTTCTGTGCATTCGATCCAGCACTTTGATGTCCAACAACGAGCAAATCCGCACTCAGTTCCTGCGCAGTCTTTACGATTTCATATCGAGCGCTGTGTTCGATGAAATTGCAGTTGTTAAATATACTCACTGGATGGACCATCAAAGCACTCACTCTCCACACATGGCGAGTCCTTTCGCCGGAATCTAGAAACAGCAAGAAGACATCAGCGCCCCCCCATCAAACAGACCAACCCAAACATAGAAAAACACTCACCCGACTCTGCGCAAGTAACAGCACCTGGCTTTTAAGAAACCCATGCGCAACATCCTTACTCTGCAACATGAACAAAATAAGTTTCATCTCATAAACTCTAAAAGACAAAAACAACGCACATCCACACTTCGAAACGGACGCACATTCACAACAACGACCAAATCGATTGGTTGCAGCATTGTGTCCAACGCCCATTGAAGCGGATTTGCATCTGCGCTGTCCAATGCAATCACAACGACTCTCTTTTTGTGAGAGGCCGTGTTTTGAAGTGTGTGTGTTTCTGATGCGTGTTGTTCTGATTCAAGTGATTGGACAATTTCGGTGGGTGTCTGTGGCAATGCGCAACAAGGAAGTGCGCTTCGGACTTCTGCTTCGTCGTAGATATCGTCATCGTCCAGCCAGCTGGAGACGGTTGCTGAGGATCTGGGCGCCCGTTCAAAAGTTAACAACCAATGCAAACACAACAAAAAACAAAGATCCTCACCCGCGTCTCGTGCTAATCAAAGCAGCGAGCGCAAACAGTCCAGAAGCGTTTGTCACATTCAACCCTTGGTTTTGGACTGGATCCTGGCTTTCCGCTTTGGCTGCAGTGACACTGGAGGCAGCCGTGCCGCTTCTTTGCGGCTCGTGCCTATTCTCAGTGCCCTCAGTGTCCTCAGTATCACCGTCAGTCCCACCCTCGAGCGAATTGGAATTGGACTTGCTTGAGTCATCGTCATCATCAGAGTCCTCCGCGCCAGGCACAATTTCAAATGCTGCGATTGGGATCACGGGCACATTGGCGGTATCGAGGTTGGATCCCGTAGAAGACGATGCGGTGGAAAACCTTCTCAGTCCCAGTCCAAGGTTGCTGCTGCCGGGCAGAGACGGCGGAGGTGGTTTGAGTGGGGTTACGGGCTTTTTGCTCCATTTTCGCCGAATTCCTTCAAACATATTCCCGATTTGGCCGACACCGTTTTCTTGCTGATAAGGGAGTTGGAATGATGAGGGGCTGTTTATGAGATGCTGCTCCCCAGTCGTGTGGATCCCAGGCGCTGGTTCTTAATGGCAAGAATGACCCCCTGTCGGTCATTCGCTTTCACCGGACCAGGGGTGCAACATCTTCAAAAAGTGGCCCAGCCACACACGTGCCAACAACAACGAAGGAGAACCTTTAATCCGCCACCAAAATACTTTGCAACTCCATCTTCTGCAGTACTTATTATTCCGTCTACAGTAGTACTTTTACAGAAAATAAATACTCTCCGAGTTGATGTGATGAGAATAGCTGTGAATGAGAAAACGAGAAAATCATACATGCGCCCCCCCACCCCCCTCGCCTTGTTCAACCCCCTTTTACGTAACGTAAAGCCAAGCTTACTTCTCAGAAGCCCCGCCCGTCGTCAAAACCTCACTGCTCCCTTCATCAGCACTGACGCCAACATACGCCTTTGCGCTCTTTTGCACCTGCTGCATCTCCCTCACATCAGCCCCAGCAACAACACCACCACCGCCACCAACAACACCACTTGCCACAACACTCCTCTTCTTTGCCTGCTCCAAATCCAACTCCTCAAAACTATCATTCACATCCCCAAAAAACTCACGAATCTCCAAATCACTGACACCATTCAATCCAGGCAATTTTTTAGCAGGGTCCGCAACGGTAATGATACCACCACCGACTTGCCGTGGGTCTCCGACCATACGGATTTCGAGTGTACTGCCACGGCCGGGGACAAAGTCGGCGCGGATACGTTTTTCGCGGCCTTTGAAGGTTTCGGTGGCGGTTTGGATGAAGGGGAGGGAGAGGTAGATTGTGGCTGTGATGCCGGTAAAGATGCAGGGGATTAAGAGGCTGTGTTCGCGTAGGAGATAGTCTGGCGAAAAAAAAAAAAAAGAGAAGCAGCAGCAGCAGCAATTTTTAGTCAAAAACTTATTTTGATTCAAAAAAGTCCCACGCCTGGTACTTACATGCGCCTTCGCCCAAAAACCCGCCAAAACAGTAACTCGCGAGGATAGGTACGTGCACATACAATCTCCAGACTTCCGCGTGATTATCTTTTCTACACGCCTGGCCAAGAATGTTTCCAATATCCGTTGCGATTCCCGTCATGTGTGTTGTGCGAACAACCAGTCCACTATAACTCGTCGCCATTGCGTTCTGCCAAAAAAAAAACAACGAAAACCCGGTAAATTCAGAGAAAAAGGCCCTCCCCACATACTTTATAACAAAAACAAACCTGCAAACCACACGCAAACGCAGCACACCACTCCCCAACAATATACTCTCCACGCAACGTAATAAAACTAGTAAACAGCATTGCGCTTTCAAGCATCAACGCGTATCCGTACGATTTCCCGAGCACAAACTTGGCGTCGCCGACCATGTAACCAGAGACAAAGGATCCAAACATGAATGAAAAGAGGATCGAGAGGACGAGGGAGAGCGTTGTAATGTCCCCGTTAAAGAGGGAAATGGCGATACGTGACACGTTTCCAGTCTTTTTTTTTTAGTTGAACAAAGTTGCGGTTATTTTTTGGTGGCACGGGCCATTCAGAAAATAGTCTAAGAAATAAATAAAAACATACCACATGCGACACGGTGACTGAAAACACTCCAGCCAACGTGACCACGTTAATAAATCCAGCGTTCATGGCCAGGATACAAGACCCCGCCACAATCGTGTTGAACTCCTTCTGAGCAAAGTTGTTCATTGTTTCGTGTTTTTTCCGCAACTGGGGGCTATTCGACAAAGTAGGAGCTGATGATGTGATGTTGATGGCTTCAGATCGTGCGCGGTGTGAGTTTGTTGTGAGTCTGGGCGGGGCGGCGGGCCTCCTCGCGTTTTTGTGAGATGAAAATCTTTTTCAGTCGTAAATCCCCACTTTACGATCATGGAACATGTTGCTTTTTTATTCTCGAATGCGGGTATGGTGAGACCGAACACAAAACCTGTTTCAGATAATAGTAATGCTCAGCGCGACAGTTCCTGATCGCGTGCACAAGATAGTAACATAACTGGATCCCAAATACTAAATACATTCTCATATTTTCCAAAATCGCGGGCACTTTTGTTTTGTTTCACAAAGAAAACGGCACAGAAGTCAACGCGGGAAACGCGTTATTCGGGCTAAGAACCAGTGTCAACTTCTCATGCGAAATATACCCCTTGACAAAGCCCTTTTCGCAAGCACAAAAAAAAGTGTATCAGGATGGTCGCTCCAAGAGTTTCAAGCGAATGGCGCACACTCACCTTATCAATCAGATTCGCAACCAGGCACTCAATTTGATCCATTGAAACATCATCACAGCCGGCAACCTGGGCTCCCAGTAAAATATCATTTAAATCCAAACGCGTAGTCTTGTTCCGGATCAAGAAACTGCATCGTCCATATTTTTGAATCAGCCAACTGCAACTTGACTGAGTACATAAAAACGGTCTTACATTCTCCTCGCCAGGTTCCGGAAACAAACAATCCGACACCGCTCCATGGTAAGAAACACGCCTCGCCGAATCAATTCATTTTGTTTTTCGTCCAACAACGCGTCAAAATCGCCGAGACGGCCACTCCCAATCGCCGAAATCAAATCCGTGTACATGTCTACCAACTGTGGGTGATGCGGTTGCAGTATATTCGATGCAGGAATTCGCCCAGAAAGGAGGTTGACGGGTATCAAGTGGACCAGTAACAGATTGTGGTTGTGAACGCGAGTTGGGGTTGTGAGTGGTGGGAAATTTTGAAGCGCAAATATCAATTCTTCTTGAGCCTGGGAAAGGGGTATTCAGGAATGGGTGCAAGAGCGATAGATGTGAGAAAACAGGCGCACCCTTTTATACTGCTCATCGTAAAACGCCAAGACTCCCATGTAGTAGCGATAGGTGACAACATGAGCGATGGGATACTCTTCCAAAGCGGGTAAATCGACACTTTTGAGGGATCGAATGAGATTTGCGGCGAGGTTGATTTGCTTGAGCTGAAAGCGTTTTGATTCAAACAGTGAGTGGCCAGTCTCCAAAGTTGTCTACTTTGCTTGCATACCCTAAAATACGTGCGAAACAGCATGTTGCACATATAGTACGCTCCCCACTTTCTCGACGCTTGGATCGGATTGAACCTGCCAAGTTGGGTTCGATAAACATGACATCGCAGCCAAGATAAGATGCACAACTCACCTGTCCGTAGCACAGACCGAGAAAGCTTTGTTCATTGTTCGCGCAGCTTCTTCGAGACAGCGCGGCTTCTGTCCACTCGCAACAAGGCCGTCGTCCGCTTGAGCGGCGCATCGAAACAGCCGCAGATTCAGGCCAAACAGCGCAGGAAGAATCCATCGAGCACATCCATTCAGCGTGATGGCGTTGTGAAAGAGTCTGATGCATTCGTTTCAGTTGATTCCCGCATTCGATATTAAAAAATACAGACTGCGTGGCATAGTTCAACGCTGTAAACTCATCGACATCCGAGTCAGCCACGCTTGCTGCCTGTAGAGCATCGCCGATCTCATCCGGGCCCTGGCCACCGTCTCCGAGAACCAGTTCAAGCAGCGAATCACCATCCTCGGTCTCCAAGCACTGAGACACACTGCGGCCCATTGCGTTGGTTGTATGGCTGACATGACCGCCGTTTCGAGGGCCAAGACGAGAAAGTAAAGACATGACCTTTTTTCAAACGAAAACTTGTCAAAAAGCGTAAATCTTTGAACGAAAGCAAATACTCAAAAACCAACCGCACCGCACATCACTGCCCACAATGCCCCCGTGCCTGTTCTGCACGGAACTGAGCCAGTCTCTGCTAGCTGAAGTCGCTGACTTACAAAACCACTTCCAAACGCGTCTCGAAAAGATCAACCAGAACCTGCTCAACTTTGTTCAACTCCACAGTCCAATAACCAGTACAGAACCCCCGCGCGCGAAAAAAGAAATTGCCTCTTCTCATTTGGATCTGGGTCTGAGATGGAACGCGGGCGATTACGCAATCGCATCCACGCAAGACTGTGGAAGTGAACGACGCGTCTCCATTTTTAGCGAGAAGCCTAAACAGCAGCAGTACCAGCAGCAACAGGACAGCGCTACTTCAAACACATCACTGCAGCAAAAATTGATTCGTATGATTAGACCACGCCAGTTTGGAGATACGCCGGAACCAACCTCAATTACCACCACCGGTTCAAACAATGCAACCAATGATGAATCGAGTGCTCCCGAACGAGAGGCAGACCAACTCGGTCCAAGATACGCTCCGCCAAGACGGTCAAAGAGCTCCACGGGCTACTCGGCTGTGCCAGACCGACCTTCTGTCTCAAGACGGCTGAATCAAGCATCCACACTTTCTACTTCAACTGTCTTAAGTCACAACCAAACTCCACCACAAACCATCGAAAAATGCAGCTCGAGCATCATTACCAGTCCCAGATCGGGCGCAGCATTCGGAAACAGCGCTGGCGAAGATAATAATGGTCCGAGCTCGTCTGAAAAAGGAAGCGATCCTGCGTCGCAGCGCTTCTTCCGACGTGCCAACTACAGCCTCGAAACCATCGACAGCAACGACCAGGATATTTCAAGAGCAGGAACCACCAGATCCAGCATGGATGGAAACGCACCGCTTATTGCGACAAGATCCAGTGAATCAGGAAATGAATCGGAAAGCAGCCAAATGGCAAAAGCTGCCGCCGTCCATCTGGCCCGTCTGAAAAGCGTGCGAAGAATTTCTGCTGCTGGAACCTCAAATGCTCAACCGTTTGGCTGGGCTGCAATGAGGAGCGCTAATTCTAATGACGCTGTTGATGGCCAAGAAAGCTCGCTTCTGCTGGGAAATGACAGCTTGCCACGGGACCAGACAGACGAAGATGTGCATTTGCATGGCTCGATTCATTTAAAACAGGGAGATCAGGTTGGAAGTATTGCACCAGTCTCTCTAGCGCCGAGGTTGAGTCAAACCTCAGTTTCAAAGCCGGCGGCGCCTGAGTCCGCGCATCAACCGAGCTGCAAAGAAGAAAACTTTCAAAAGTATGTGCTCGCATCATCCAATGCAAGCAACGGAAGAGCTTTACTCGCAATGCCAGCACTTCCAGCAACGCGCTCTGCAGTCACAGACACTGCTCGTGTTTCCATCAGCTTCTTTGACGACTCAAAGCCTATGCCCGATGGTCCACAACCCAGCAGCACGTCGTTATTGAAATTTTCGCGCCAAATTTATTTAGTTTTTTTCTTGCTCCCCGCATTTGACAACAAAGGGCGCACGTTGAGACTGGATCAGTTTGAACAGGCCGACTTTGACACCATCAATTTTCTCGTCAACGGTTTGCATCCAAAGAGCACGTTCAGTACTGTGTGGGACTTTTTCATGAGCGGCAAGAAACTGTCGACTGAGTGTTTGAACGGCAACTCGTTTGACTTGTGTCTTTCTTTCAGTGTTTTACTTTGTCTGTTTATGGCTCATTCCGTTTGCCATTGGCTTCAGCACGCGTATTTCTGATACGATCATTACTTTTATATCTGTTTTGTAAGTTCTTTTGTATCTTTCCTTTGCTCGTGCAGAGTACTCACGCTGTTTTTCTTCCAGCGTGACGATTGTTTTCTCGGTGGATTCACTCGTGTCCATCATCACGCCACAGTCTTTTGATTTGAACGAAATGTGCAGCTTCAGAGAGTACGAGTCCATGCGTCCGTCACTGAGAGACTGGCTCGGTGAATGGTGCAAGTACCAAATGATTCCTGACATTTTATCCACGGTTTCAACCTTACCCCCTTCCTTCCCTTCTTTTCTATGCTCATTGTCATTTCTGAAATTCCAGGTCCCATTCGAAATCATATTCCGCGACAAAGACCACTCAGTCCTCCTCCTGCTCCTCCGCCTCCTCCGCTTCATCCGCCTCCCAAACATCATCACGCGATGCGCTATATACAGAAAACTCAAATTCTTGCTCGAGAAGCAGTTTGGGATGGGAATTTCACGGGTCGTTCCGATTGCTGGGGGTATTTATTTTTACATGCATTTTAACGCGTGTGCAATGTATGCGGTGGGGAGTTTGCATGGGTTTTTGGGGTGGAGTGTGTTTTGGCCAGAGTTTGAGAGGGCGGGTTTGATGGGTGTGTATGTGTGGACGTTTTTTCAGGTGACCAAGAAGCTTTTGAAAACTTTTTTAATTTTCTCCTCCGATTTTCAACTGATTTTGGGTTCGATAGTCTCTGGGAAACATTTTCCCAATGTCGTTCAAGTAAGTTACCATCGCACTTGTCCGCGACTCATGTTGACTCATATCTCTTCTTTTTTTTTCAAAGACCGCAGACCATGATTGAGCAGTGTGTGGCAGTGCTATTTATCTGCCTTGGAGCAATTCTTGTGAGTTTTTATTCTGAATTCACTCACTTCCATGCATTGAAAACATCAAAAACAAAATACCAGTACGCTGGCTTCCTCGGCACAATATCCTCCGCAGTAATGTCCCTAAACCCATCAGGTCGCCTATACAACCAAAAAGTGGAGGAACTTTTAGACTATGTGCAATGGAAAAAGCTCGACGCAGAAACCAGCGAAAAGCTCATCAGCTATTACGAAACAAAATACCGCGGCAAATATTTTGAAGAGGATAGTTTGCTTGCGGAATTGAACGAGTCCTTGAGAGCAGTTGAGAAGCGTCTGTCCATGTGGCTCGTTTTCAACTGCTAGAATACCTCTTTTTATAACAGGACATTTCACTCCACAACACGCGCAACCTAATCGAAAAAGTCCCCTTCCTCAGACGCGAAGAAGGCGACGGCCGTGATGAAATCTTTTTCCACCGAATCGCAACAGTTCTCCGATCTTGCTATTACATCCCAGGAGACTTTATCACAAAGCAAGGCGACTCTGGGCTCGACATGTTTTTCATATTGTCTGGGAAAGTCAATGTGTTTGTGAATGGGCACAAGGTTGTGAGTTTGTATGATGGCGCGTATATTGGAGGTATTTTTTTGAACACATGTGGCTTGATAATCGAGGCTCAAAACCAACAAAAAACTATTAGAAGTTGCACTCATCACAAAAGTGCTTCGAACAGCGACTGTACAAGCAGCCATGCCCACCGTCGTATACAGGCTATCCAACACGGATTTCCACACCGTCATCAGCGAGTTTCTAGACATGAAGTTGCGGATAGAAAAGCTTGCAATCGAAGGACAACGTGTCGTGCTTGCAACAGACGACGGGCGTGGATCATTCGTAAAAGGCAGACGGAAAACGTTTTTGAATTAGACAACAAGATTTGGTGGGGGGGGGGGGGGGTATTCATAAAGTTTTTTTTTCCATGTAATTCGTTTGATGGAAACGAAAAGGGGAATATCCACAGGTGATATTAAAAAAAAAAAAAAAATGTTCTCAGGTGGTTTAAAACGCGTGGCGTGGGCAGAAATTTTGTTGGACTATTGCTGTTGATTCCATCTATTTGTATACTCAAAAGTGCTCGGATACGGTTGTTGCCTTGGTGGGTTTATTGGAGGAGGGAGGTACGGTGCTTGAGAGTAACCGCTGAAATGTTGATAATGCTGCTGTGAAGGCAACAGTTGATTGGAAGGCGTGATTCCCGGTTTCGCTCCTTCTCCGGCAGGGCTGACATATGGCCTATTTTGAAGTGGCGTTTGAATTGCTCGAAATGGGGGAAGAACTCCAGGGCGAGATTGTTCCGATGGAAGATTCGTTCGAGAAAATGGTTTCCAAGGGGGTAAATTCTGAGCTCCCGTAGGCGGAGGAAGCAGCAGTGGCTGATGAAAGTTTTTTGTAATCTGGCGCGTTGCTTCGGATATTGGCGGTAGATGATTGACTGGAAAGTGTGGTTGTTGAGGATATAAAATATGGGTCGGACGATGTTGCTCAAAGGGTATTGGTGGTATTGATGTCGTGGTTCCTGAATTCGACGTCTGGTGCAGTAATTCGTACTGCGTTTGGTGCAAGGGTTCATGTCTGACAGAGGTTGATTGCAATCTGGGCTGTCCTTGAGGTAACTGCTGATGTTGACGCCGCGCAAATGATTCAACTTTTGTATGCACAGGCTGATGCTCTGACAAAGTAATGTCGCGTTTTGATTCACCAACTAAAGGAGCTGCATGACTATTCCGGCTTTCAGGCACACGAGATTGGACCGAAAACGAATCTGGAATATGCGGTGAATAAGGCTCATTCTTCTGCTCCTTCGATGCATATGACTGAACAGCGACGGCTTCCTTCATTCGTTCAATTGCCCCACTTGCGCTTGCAGAAGACCGTGTCCTTCTGTGAGAAACTTGCGTCACTGGTGTTCCGAAATCGTCATCGTCATCTTCATCTTCTTCGTCATTCTCGGCATAACTCTTGACAACGCCCGATCGAAGTCGTTTTCCAGCGACAGCTTCAATGTTGTCTGCGGTAATACTGCTGCGCATAGAAGGGCCTCCTGATTTTGAAGTTGACGAGGCTGCGACGGGTTGCTTTGGTCGACCAAAGTTGTCGCTTGTGATGGATTGGGCCAAGAGCTGTTTAAAATCAATGTCTCCAGTGTCCAATATTGCTTTGAGGGTGGGCGTCAGAGATGGAGTTGTGAGGTTTTTGAAAGAATCTTGCGACACGCTCGAATCATGCGCGTTTGAGGGACCTTCCCCAAAACACGCGCTTGGAGTTTCAGGCACCGCATCAGGATACAAATGAAGCACATCGTTACGGTTATAGTAAGATATAACGCGATGCCGCTGTCCGTCTGACCCAATCAACGTGATGGTTTTCTTTCTCAGACCATGCTGAACCAAGCGCGTGCTTGACTTGAGGGTCTTTGTGCTGAAGGATGGATCGAGGCCGGGAATGACTGCAAACGCTGTTGTCGCTGCGTCTCTTGCGTCGGTCGCGGTTCGGACGGACTCGACTTCACTGAGCAATTGTTTGTGTTTTGCCCAGGCACAAATTTGAAAATTTTGTTTTTGAATTGCGTTTTCAGTTAGGGTTGTTGACACCTCCCAATCAAACAAGGCCTTCACTCACCCATACAGGAGGAAGGGTCCGTGAGCACGCGAGGGGGACCATCGTTCTCCATCCTAAGTACAGCAAGTTTAGCCAAGTGTGGCAAGATATATGTAAGTAGTGGGTAGACATGTCACGTCACAGTTCAAGTCAAAAGGCAACAACAAAACAAACCCGCCATCGCTTCATTTGGGTGGAACTTTCGGCAAACACAATCACTGTTCCACTCCGAATCGCAAGTTGACCACTTGCGTCCGACCCGGACTTGAACGGGCTTAGTAAACCCTTTAGACACGCTTCGATAACGAGTAACGCATCGATTGCATCCTTAATAAACCCGTAAAACGTTTCCTGTGACGCCGGTTGTTCTTCAGGCTCACTTGAAGCTGGTCTGGCACTTGCAGATCCGGAGTCGTTGGAGACTGAGGGACTTGGCGGTGACGGCCGTGGGGCAGCATAACTAGGTTGCTGCGCTGGAACCAAGCTGTCCAAGCTGTCTATACTGGAGTTGTCTGTTATTGTAGTGTGCAGCCAGTCCGTGCGCAGAGTTCGTGTTGATGACGAATTCGGGGCACTCAAATCGCGCTTGCCGCCAACAACGTCGGAATATTTCCCGTCAGACACACCACCCTCGCAACTCTCACTCGCAGTCACGGCGCAGTCCCTGTCCAAGGTTCGGTCCATGCCGACCTTCGTCGGAAGTGAGAGCGAGAGATTGCGGTCGCCGCGACCCGGCACAAGCCCGACTTGAACTTTGCCCGCGGACAAACGATCCGTGTATTGTGCATCCGCCAACGAGGTATCCTCATGTGGAGTGTCGGTAGACAGCGTAATGCTCGACCATGCATGCATGCGCGATATCCCGCCGTCTTTATCTGTTGTCCCCGCACTGCTCTGTGCCGTATTGCTTCTCTTTCGGCTGCTCACTTCCTCCGTGCCAAAGCCATTCCCACCGAACGAATATTGGTCTTGAATAGCGCTGGTTGGAATGCCAGTACTATCACCGACAGTGTTGTTCATGAGGGTGTTGCCGGCAGCGTTACGAGCACCAACGCTGTCCGCCAAGAGTCTCTCACGGGACAGTGCCTCGCAGGAAGGGTCCGCGCAGTTCGTGGCCATGTTGTTGTCGCTGGTTTTTGTCGCTGGGTTTGTGCAGTTGCTGATGACTCAGCGCCCGTTTGAGTTCAGAGAACAACGTGGGGAAACAATTTTATGAATTTACGTGCACCCACAAATGCTGTTTAGTTTCTGATAAAGTCCACTGTTTTGTTTCTGAAAGTGCTGCTTTTACGGCATGTGCTTTATTGGTGGCAATGTGTGATGGAGAGGGGCCGACGGAGCGTGGCTGGCTGGCTGGGTATATGCACGATATGAGGGCTGGGTTGGCAGTGTGGCTCCTTCTCACATTACACAAACATTCCCTCTCTTCTTCAGTCATGCACCCGCCCTCTCTCTTTCGACAGCTGATGCAGGATCATATTCATCGACGCATAGTTTTGATGCACACTGTCCTCTTCCTGTTGCTGCTGCTGCTGCTCTGGACATGACCTTTCGCTCGATGACGTCGGCGTAGCTGCATGAGACTGCGCATCCAAACTGTGTTGCTGCATCTTGTGGTTGTGATGCAGAAGGGCATTGACAGATGTATACGAGGCATGGTCCCTCAGATTCGTACTCGGAGAGACACTGCCCGCATGGCTCGATCCATTCAAAGTACTGGATGCATTTGCAATGAAGCAGCCCCTCTTGCCATCCTGGCTTGATGCATCCACGCTCGAATCTTCGGCCATTGTGTCTCTCGTTCTCTTCATTGGATACGTCCGAATGGGTGACGCCATGAGTCTGTCACGATCGAGCGTCTTGAGCATGTCTGTTTTGCGTTTGTTGTGTGGCTGGGGTTGGAAGTTGCTTTTCGGACGCGCGGTTTGTCGAATTGCAATTTGTTTTTTTTGTTCAAAGTTGGCGGCACAGAATTGACAAAAAAAAAAAAAAGGGCCGGACTGACAAATGTACATCCATCAACACTCGCTGCGTTTTTCAAGCATCCAGCAGGAAGTGCGCTGCTGTTTGTGAAGCGACCCTAATGAAAGCCAAATCCAAAGCTCATTGAGCGGAAACAGCAGCGCGTCATTCTCAACTCCAACATGTTTTTCAATACCAACTGTCTCGTTTACCGAAGCATGATACGAAACAATTGAAAGATGGAGACACGTCTGCCATGCCCTGCCAGAAGTGGGAGCCTGCGCGAAACAATTAAAAGTAGCTCCAACTGCTCGCGCTCAATTTCGAATCAAAAACACTTGTCAAGAATGTCCGTGATTGTGAATGAACATTGAGTTGGTGTTCGACCAAGGAAACCAGTTTGCGCGGGCATATTACACAATATACCAAACACCCTGAGGGAAGGCGTGATATTGAACCAAACCATCTTGGAAAACAGATGGTGGACATAAATGACAGACAACCCAGATACAGCAAAACTACCAAAGAATGCAAGGAAGCTTTGGCAGTTAATGGTTGGAAGTTTTAATTGTTCCTGTAATTTCTGATTGCCTTCTCTTCAGAATACTGTTACATTGCTCACGTAAAAAACAAGGCGAAAGCCGGCACAGACAGCATAGAGAGTGAAGAAGTCGCATCAATTGGCATGAAAAGCTGGGGCGACGTGGGATGGAGGTCTACGACAGAAGCAATCAGCGCGGGCCACTCAACTTTGACGGTATGGTATGGCAACTGTTGGTTGGTTTCACATGTCTTATTGCCTTCTCTTTAGAGTATTGAGAGCCGAACTTGAGAGAACGCGACGGGTTCTTTTTTTGTGGAAAGAACCAGGAAGCATTCTTTGTGTTGGAGAAAGTCCGGTTCCAGCAAGATATTGTCAGCATCCCGTACTTCCGGCCAGAGGAGTGGATGTTTCAAGTGGATAAAAAAAAGGAATGAAGCATCTCTCACATCACAACCAGATTACGCTTGGCATGAGAAGTATGTTTTTTGAGTTTGTACTGCTGTTTGAGGTGTTAACTTCTTGTTCAGCAGAAGCGGGACAATTAGAACTGTTTGGCATAGGGTTTGGGCCAAACATTCACGATTTTGCCACAGATAGCCATCCAAGAAATAGTCCCCGCGTATTCTTGTATGCACGCAACCCTCCGCTTCTGGCTTTGAGTGTACCAAGCATTCTGCCACGCACTCTTGCAGCTGAAGAAATGTTTGGTGTCAACGGTAGTGGCATGAAGTAAATGGCAGTTGTGCGCAGTTTGTAGAATTGAGGACTGGGAGCTATAACAGAAGTAGTTGCCTGAGAATGCTTTTCCCTGTTATTATTGTCCGATATATTTATGATGAGATTTTAACTGGAATAAAGTAAATAAATGGACAGTAACTCGGCGACAGCGCTCTTGCACGCGGCTGTCGAATGCAGGCAGCGGTGCTTGCATGCAAGCAGTCTGTGGCTGTCAGAGATGGCCTTGCTCGCTGGAAACTTGGATGAAGTACGCCAGGAGCATCCCGAACACAACCAGACTCAGGAACACATCAACCACACCGATGCTGTCCTAGTTCATGCTCAGGGACTGTTCTCTGTACGTAGCAATTACATCTACATACCCTCAAACCACACTCTCTTGTAAGCCAGCCTCGCTTTCATCCAGATGAATCAGTTTTCACGGGCCGCCGCCGCGCTTTCACAGCCCACCCCATCGAATCGAACGTCGAAATCCATTCAACTCGACCGCAAAAAGCGATTCCTTCGTGGATATGCAATGCTCCTGCAACACGACGCAACAGCAACTGAAGCCAAAAAGAATGACCCCGAACTCCTCGCTACGGTTTTGCGGGAACTCGAAGCGTTGGAAAAGTCGGACTGGGATGGATTCCTGCACTTTTTGTAAGTTAATATCGATACTGGTGAGTGCTATTTGTTTTCAGCGTTGCTGATCTCGACAACAGGCAGGCCCTTGTCCATAAGCGGTTGAAACGAAGGGATCGGACTTATGCTTCTCTAGTAGCTGCGGTGTGTGCGTATCCGCATTTATGGGCGGCATGGGAAGAGCTGGTCCTTCATGTGAATTCATTTGAGTGAGTGAGGCGCGTTTTCCAATCTCTGTCGGTGACCTCGAATAACGCTCACTTTACTTGCAAACAGTCAGTTGCAAAAAACCCTTCAGCATGTTGCATCAGTACCGCAAGCATCAGTGTGCCTCCAGTACTTTATCTTTTTGGTCAAAAAGAATGTCTGCACAATCGCAGACGCGTCGCAACAACTCTCGGTCCTTTACTCCACTTTGTCTTCTTCTGCGCAAAACAGCCAGCAATTGCTCAACATCAACAGCGGCATCAATACAACCAACCAAACCTCGCCATCCATAAATGTCACCCTCCTTCTTGCTGAAGCATCCATGTTCTACCACCACCAAGACCACCCAACCAGCGTAGCCCTGTTTGAGCAAGTGTATGCGCAAAGCCCGTTCTTGCTGGACAAAGTGGACGAATACGCAAACGCGCTCTATGTTCTCGAAGATGGGAGTCGGTTAAGCCACTTGGCTCATCGCTGCACGCAAATTGACGCATTCAGACCTGAAACGTGCATTGCAATTGCGAATTATTACAGTTTAAGACGAGAACATGAAAAAGCAGTCACGTATTTGAAACGCGCTGTAGCGTTGGATGCAGGAAACAGTTTGCCCTGGACGTTGATTGGCCACGAATACTTGGAGATGAAGAATCAGAATGCTGCGATTGAAGTGTATCGAAAAGCTGTTGGTTAGTTTTTTTTGTTCTTTCGAAAGGTCTCGCGCCGTGACCTTTTCTTTTTTTTTTTTTCCAGATATCAACGATCGCGATTTTAGAGCATGGTATGCGCTTGGCAACTTGTATCAAATGCTTCGCATGCCACTATATGCCCTTTTCTATTTTCAAAAGTAAGTGCATCTGTTGGTTATTCCATCACGAACACAACTGACCAACCCAAAAACTCAAATAAATAAAGAGCTACCGCACTGAAATGCTACGACAGCCGATTCTGGTGCGGCCTCGCATCCTGCTACGAAGACTTGAAAAACTACCCCGATGCCATCAAATGCTACAAACGCGCCATCTCCGCCGACGAAAAGCTGCACATGTCTTCAGGCGTTGTCCACGGCGCATCGAGCGCGTCCGATGGCGGTGGCGGCGCCATGATCAAAATTGCGCGCTTGTACAACAAAATGTCGCTTGCTTTTGATGTCTCGGGTGCCGCGTTGGACGGGTTTGGCGGTGCTGTTGTTAATGGGAAAAGTGGTGGTGGGGAACGGGCGGCGAGTTCGGCTGTAGGGACTGCTGCAGCTGCGGCTGCTTGTTATCGTGCTGTATTTTCCGCGGGGTCGGATGGACAAGCATCTGAGGTGTGTAAAACGTCCTCTGTTTTTAAGACTGGCTTCTTTTCTGACCCGTTTGAATGTTGGATGAGCAGGTAAACCATGCGGATGCGTATGAAGCTGCTGAATTTCTTGTCCGGCACGCGATTGCCACGCACCAGTTTGCAGGGGTGCGCCTGTATCTGGACGCCTTGGAAGAAACGGAAGATGGAAAGGCGCTTGCCCGGGAATGCCGTGCTGTGATGAATTCGAAATCTAAATGAGAAGGAAATAAACGCGTCATGTCTTTTTCGCGTTTTCTCCTGGGTCACAAGTTTCTCTGCTTTTGCTAGCGGCTTCAATAAATGCTTGTTGGAATGGGATAGAAATGAAGAAGGGATGAGGAGATGAAGATCGGTTTCTTTCCATTTTAGTTTTTAAGTTTTTTCACACGCTCAAGGTGTGCTGCTACCGCGCAAACGATTTCTGCACAAGAAAGAGAAGCAGATCTGAATACCCGGGCAAAAGAAAAAGAACTGGAAAAACAAAAACATACCTTAAGCGCCGCTTGAAACTGCCTCGTAGACATGTCCACCAAAGCAGCCGAAAACTCTCTTGCAGCATCCCTCCGCCACCCCATCTGCGTTTCCAAAAACTCTTCCACAACGCGCAGATACTCCACCCCTTGCACAATCAATATGGTCTTATGGCAGTTTGCAATCTCAAACACAACCAACTGTGCGGCGCCATCCGCAATATTAAACTTTTCATTGCGCGGGATGGCAAATAACAGCGGCATCATACTCTCGTAGATAAAGTTTGAGAAATTGGGCAACGGACGCCGGCCGCCCAATCCAATCGCAATCACTTCTTTTCCACCCATGCCGGCTGCCTTTTTTTCTGCCTTGGTTGGCGCAGAGGCTGTCACCATGCCAGCTTTCCAGTACTTTGCATTTTCGAGAAGTGGGGAGTGAGACAGGCCGTTGATTACGGTTGTTGCTGGTTGCTGGGCTGGTAACGGTATTGCGCCGGGGATGAGTGGTTTCGCTAAAGGGTTTGTTGCTTCGCTACCCCAAACAGCCACCATTTTTGATAATAGAGAAAGGGCCAATTTCTGGGCAGCTGTATCGGACGGGTCGCCTCCATAGTGCAGCGTGGATTGCAGCACAGTGTTGAAGTGCTTGGAGTTTGCTGAGAACGAGAAAGCAAAATGGTGAGACCAGGTTGAATTGAAAAACATAAAACGAGGTCAACTCAACTGTCACTGATCAGAACATCCATCAAGTCATGAACAAAAATGTTGTTCATCAAATTGAAGTAAGACCGCCTCAAATCATTCATTTCGTTCATCTCGTCAAACCCAGATACTGCTTGATTCAAGAAGTAGAAGATGCGCTCCACAAGTGGAACAAAAATGTCATTCAAGATAGGAAGAAACGCAGCCTGACGTGAGTTCAATAGAGTTTAGGGTTAGTGAGAGTCGGAGTAAAGCAAGGCCAGGAAATGAATACCTTGAATTTGTGCATCAGTAAATCCACGGATGGCAAAAAGTTTGCCAGCTCCTTTGTCGAACAATGCGTAAACAACCCAGCAGTGATCAACGGTTGAAAAAAGAGTAAAATTTCCTCTCCAACGCATCCAATCATTCTCTGGAAGGCAAATCGCGCCTAACAAATAAAACGAATCAGTCAGATCCCACTCCAAACGAACGACAAAAAAAATAAAAATGCTGCTCCTACCGATTCCCGAATAACTTCAAACCCATTCAACGTTTGCAGGACAAGAATAATTCGATGCAGTGCCTGCTTAAACACGCTTGCCCAGAGTGGACTCGATTGGACAGTTTTCGTTGACACGTCATAATCTGGAAACCCTTTTCCAACACTGCCGACAGCCGTAATAAGCTGCCGCATGTAATTTGTCACGGCTGGGTTCTCGGCGGTGTCGAGTTTGTACATTTCAGTGTCCAAAATCTCTTGCATGGATGTCATGAGAGGGTTGAGAATGGCCTAATTATAAAAGCATGAGAAGTTTGAGATACGATCTTCAACGCATGATAAACTTTACCTGAAGTAATCGCTCTTGATTTGCCGCAGCCTCGTCCAACGAAATTAAAAAGCCAACAGCCTCAAAGACGTACAACTGGTTATCAAAAATAGATGAACCAAGTTGTTGCTTCTGCGCATTTGCCAAAACATTTGGCTGCTGCATTTGCGGTGGTATAATGTAAAGTACGTCCTGAATTTTCCCAACAAATAAAACGACTGCATCAGATCATATGAAAACTAAATAAAAACCACCGACTCGCACCTTGATCGCTTCTACCAGAGGTCCAGCATACATTTTCATTTTCCCCTTCAATTCCTTAATCTCCTTGACAAAGCGCATGAAAAGGTAGTCTACGCGGCTTCGAACTGTCGAGCTGGGATTATGCAATCCCCGCGCATCCGCAAACGATTCCAGTACTTGCGGCAAAAAGTCCGTGTTTGCGGCATTCGCATTGTTGAAAAATAGACCGTATTTGACGACAGTTTCAAAGAATACGAGAGGAATGGATGGATGCGGGTATGCAGAGATATCTGCAAAGATACAAACAAGACAGTCAGCAACTACAGACTCAAAAAACATCAAAAGAGGTACGAAACTGCTCTGCATCATTTTAACCAGGATTGCGTTGAACGCGGTTGGGGCGTTGTTCTCCGGGTTGACATACACAAAAGGCCCTTTATAAATATAAAGCAGGTACAACGCCAACTCAGCCTCCGACCAGCGCACAACATCTTGCACGCGCTGGCCATTGCGATTCGCCACAGTAATTGCATCGAAAGTGTTGGTCACAACGGCAGAAAAGTGTTGGAAAAACATTTGACTATCAATCAAAATAATAGTTTCCATCTTGCTGCGAAGTGTCTGCAATAGGAAGAAGAAAATGCCAACAACAAGTTAGAGGCGTAGAACGATTCAAGAAACTACATAATATCCACCTGTCTCATTTGGTAAAATAACGCCTCATCATCGCCACCTCCACCCACAAAGTCATACTCCTCATCCTCATCATACTTCATCTTCGTAACCACAACACCCAGCAACCCAACCAAACTCTCATCCACAAACAATTTCGCCTCCTCATTCCCCATATAATCCGCCGACGGTAACGACGATAACGGAGGTATCCCAAGCAACGCGCCGTCCTTTTTACAATCCTTCAGAATCCGCAGATACTCATCAAGGAACGGAAACAAGAGACTCGAAACATCGTCAAACTCGCTTCGCATCACGCGTACGGCGTGGGGCAACAGTTTCTGGATTTTACGCAAGATACGAGACCGCAGTAGTCCGCACGAGTTTGAAGTGTTATTGATGGAAGACAAATCGGGCATGGATGCGCCATTGGACAATGATGAAGATGCGATAGCGGAGGGTGGTGGTAAGGCCGCGTTGTCCCACGCTTTACACAACTCCATTCCGCATAGATTCACATATTTGCATGCCAAATCTTCAAAGTCGTCTTCATTATCGCCGACAGCTCCATTTGCAGCATCCGAGGTACCCACGCCAATCGATTCGAGAATTCGAGATGTGGCGCCAAGTAATTCAAAAACGGCAAGCTTATCCGAAACGGGCATTCCCTTCTCAACAAGCCCCATCAAGCACGACAAACCACCCATTCGAAGTGGATTCGGTGTAGACGGGCTGAGGAACCCGAGGAGGGCGTCAATAAATTGCTTATTCGGAAGGACAAGGTTAACAGCATCGATCCATGAGACATAGAGACCAATGCAACGAAGGCATCCTGCTGCTGTTTGGTGATCCTGCGTGGTGAGTGCGTCACTAAGCATCTGGAACCACGTTGACACGAGGGACGCCGGGATGCTTTGGGCACGCATACAGTCTTTGATGAGGATATTGGCTGTGTGGGTTTCTGCATCATACGACATTTCGCGCGAAGCCACTTCGTCGTGGATAGAGAAACAAAGGTGCAGGAACGTGTTGGTGAATGTGCGCGTCCGTGGCAGCGAGAGAAAGTCGGTGAAGAAGGAGGGCCATTCCGGCGGAGAATTTGTGATTGGATGCGGAATGTAATCGAATCGCATCATGAGGACAAGCAGGTGCATAAACTTGTTGCGCAAGAAGTTTGACGGGGAAGCATTTGATGAGTTCGCCGATTGAATTGAGTTCGAAGGTTGGGATGCGTAAACAGGCACATCCGTTCGAATTGATTCAGCAATAACAGAGAATATCGACTGCCTCAGCCACGCCCTGTCTGAAGGTGCGAGTGTGGAGTAACGACTCCTGGTGAAGAGTGCCTCAACCACTTGCAAAGCTACAAAACGAGCCTCAGGCGCTCTAATAGACGACATAGAATAATAGAAGGAGAACATTAGCCACGGTGTGGAGAAGAAGAAAGGACCACAAATGTCAAAGTCAAAGGGAAGCTAGAATCACAAGTATCACAAGAAGAGGACACAAACCTCGTTCGATTGCACGCCAGGCCCACGCACACCCGCCATCCGTCTCCGCTCTCTCGCAAGTTTTCGCAGTACAAATTTGCCTGTGCATGCGCTGCAGAGCCAGGGTCCAGGGCGGCCAACATCGCCTGCTCTGTCCGTGTCTCGTCCGCATCGTGGCTCACACTCAGCTCCTTGGTCGTCATTCGGTATCTGCGTCAGTTTCCCTTTGGTTCCGCAAGATTCTATCCAATTCTGTCCGGTCTTTCTTGGGCTCAGTGTGGTGAGTCGACAACAGATTTGAGAAAGCAAAAGAAAAATGAAATGCTCCGTTTTCTCAACACACAGGATAAGTCACCTCAACTCAGCACAATAACCATTCATGATTCACAGGGTGAGAATAATCACCACAATGATAAACAGCACTGCTATGGGGACCGTTCATCCAAAGGGAACTAGAGAGACGTCAGCGCATCACAGCCAACACCCTCCACCTCCACCTCCGGTCAACGGCATTCACTTGTAACAAGGGCCCATCAGCAGTATTGGGAGGATTTTTCGATAGTTCTGAAATGAACATATCTGGAGAGGACGATATTGAGAAAGTGGTGGGTTTTTGAACACTCGTACGTACACACCTTTCACTTTCCAAGCATTCTCCTGCATTGCCTTGAACGTGGTGTTTCTAACATCAAAACAGATTCGCAATTTTCAAAGACCGCAACTTCGGTTTCCAGACTAGGCAAAGATTCCGTCAGTCGCATCAACAAAACGCCCTCATGCCAAGAAAAACCATACTTGTGTCCACATTCAGTTCGGCGGAATAGAATTCACTTTCTGTCAAGTGGGAGACGTCGCACATACTTTCTCTTTCGCACTCTGACAAGGCAGTGAATAAAAAACGTCGAATAATTGAATCGAATTTCACAATCCATGTCTCCAGTGGGGGACTTGAGCAACTCAGTTTTGATGTTAAAATTCGTATCCTTGTCCTTGATCGACTGAGTGATCCAAATTATCGCGAGTCTCGCAGCGTTGTTTTTTTCTGTGGCGACCCATCATTTCACAGGAGTCCATTTTTGTGGCTCGCGCACAATAAGAACTGGTTTGGAACCTTTCGTGCGACGCGTTTGATTTGCTTTTTGAGGAACCAAAAAAACTAAAAGGTAAAAGACCATATGGAACTCAACATCCATCTTTCTTTATATTGAAAATTATTGGGCGCTACTTTGGCCCTTCATTGAGAAAACAAAGCGTTAAATAGTTAGAAATTTCAAAATTCAGCGACTTCAAACTTGGAGTCCAGCGTTCAACTCATCCACCAATCTCATCACATTCACATCACTCGCACGGACACCACAGTGGTCCATGTTACGCACGCGAATTTGCTTATCAGTCAAAAAGGTTGGGTACTGGTACACACTCGTTGGCTCGGGAGCCTTCAAGTTGTCTGCACGGACATAATCCGTCTCCTTTTCACACGCTGGGCGAATGACCATGGGACAGTGGGAGTCCTTCTTTGCAACTTCAGAGTTGGCAGGTTTCACTGAAATGTGGCTACAGAAGGACTTGTGGATCACACAACCGGCTGGGATGATGTAGTTAGAAGTCTTGGATGCACAGGTGACTTGAACTTGGCTGGTACCGTTGATGCCTTCAGCAACTGTAACAGAACCGGAAGGAAGCTTTGTGGCGGCGCGTTTGGCGAGACGAGTTTCATCTTGACGACGAGGTTTGGTACCGTTGGTTGCCCATGGGTTGGTATTGGCAGTTTGACCCTTGGGACACTTGGCAGCAGTATAGTCAATGTCACCAGCGCTTTTTGAGTAAGTATAGCAAAGAAAGTCGTTCTTTGTGTCAAACACGTCTGCAGCGGTTAATCCGACCCAAGAGTCCAATGGAAGGGTAGGGCTGACTGGGCGTGAGTTTCCAAGGAGTGGGTTTGGGTTCTTTCCGGCAGACAAGTTTCCCTCGTAGTCGGTCACGTAGGTAGGGCACAGCTGTTGCCATTTCCAGTAAATCTTGTCAACGTAGGTGTGGTGGAGGTAGAACAGGGGGTCGCGTGGGGACCAGAGCGGGTTGCCCATGTCGCAGTTGCCTCCCATAACCATGTGTCCAGTACCTATATTCGCGTAGGAAATGTTTTGCATTTAGCAATGAAAATTTTCAGTTTTGATTTCAGGTTGGGTTACCGTGGTAGTTGGCGGTGTCGTCTCCACGCAGCTGCTCGTAGGTGGTGGCAGTGGAGAGTACGTTGGCGGCAATGTACTTTGCGGACCACATTGTTCCGCTGCCGCAGCGGGTCACACAGCTGCGGCCGTTGTCGCCGAGGTCAACGAAGCCCGACGCCTTGCTGAACTGTCCGTCAGTGAGGCACTGCTGAGTACGTGTCAGGCTACCAAAGTAGTCCTTGGAGAACAGGTCGAGCTTGTTCCATGTCTGAAAGATAACAAGTGTCAGGGACATCTCTATGCAACAACTGGGAAGTTACTTACAGTAGGAACAGCTCCTTCATCCAAGTAGATGAGTCCACCAGTCCACCCGGCAGATTCCAAAGCTTTCTCGTACAGTCTCAACATGGCACGGTGAAATACCAAAAACTCGGCATTGGCGTGGGCCCAGTGAGCGTTGGCAGCGTGAGTAGTACTAAAGTCATCTGTGGACATCTTGGTTGGGTCCTTGTACTGGTTGCTCATTGGTCTGGCAGTGATTTTCTTGACGGCGGCAATGTAGGCATTCTTGTCGGCAGCTGAGAGCTGGCCCCACTCGCGTCTGACGGTGATCTTTGTGCAGACGGCGTTGGCAGTGATGGCCAGAAGTGCGAGGGAGAGAAGGATCTGCATGTTTTGCTTTGGGAGTGTTGTCTGGGATTCAACAGCGACGCTGGTCCGCATAAATAGGGTTTTCAGGACTTGGGCTTGATGTCGTGCGCAGTATTAAAAGGCAATTTTCAGTGCCAATTTGGACTGATCACATTATTCTTTTTCGTGCGCTTTTGACTCGTGGAGATGTGTTGTCCGTTGACAGCTGGTCAGCTTTGCTTCAAGCAAGGATGCACGTGTCGTATGCACCAACGCAGCCGCAAGCAACTGCTGCCGAGTACCCAACACCAACGCCAACAGTAGCAGTGTAGCTTAACGACCTCCCCTCCCCTCCCATGAGAGAATGAAGAGAAACAGAAATTACGTGAAATTAAATTAAACCCTCGTTTTCTATTTTCCATCAGTTTATAATTTTTTATTTGATGCCGATTCTTTCTGTGAGGCTTGGACCGAGAAGACTTGGCTTGGCGTTGCACCTGCGCTGTTTGTCACTGGAAGAGCGCGACTGCTTCCGTGTGTGCTTGTTGTCGATTCCGCAGACATGCTCATCTCGTGCGCCTTCTCCTTCACCACGCAGTGAGAGTGCGCCCCAGCCAGAGTCCAGTGCGCAAGGTGAAACGAAAGCCGCATCGTATGACAATTATAAAATATATAAATAATATTGAGTGGAAATTGTGTGTGATTGAAGACAAATTGAGTCGAGACAATCTCCAGCTGCAACACAGCAAGCAAGATGTGGTGTAAAGCCCCAGAGCCATTCAACGTACGGCGTATGCAAAACTAACTGCGCTGTTGCTCGGTCACCATCGCAACCAAGTCTTGTCTCGTGCAAATTTGTTGGCCAGGTCATATGAATGAATGAAAATTTTTGCACTTGGCTTGATCGGCCATTTCTTCAATCTTCGCGTTTCGAACTCGAGCAAACCCTGACAACGCAACGGCAGTGCTCTGTCTGCAGATGCCATGCCAGAAGCTCCAGCATTTGTGAGAGCCTGGGTAAACACCAACTGGTCGTCAAGTACCCAGGCAGTGGCCGCTATGCCGCTGCTGAACACCATGAACAAAGAGTGAGAACCCAAATAGAGAAACCAAACAGCGTACCAATCAATACAATTGTGCCTAAATCCGCTTTCGAACCCTTGTTTTCCAACAGGAATTGTCAGCAATCGATTTGCAAATCATGGTCGCAAATCCTCGCCCAAGTCGGACGGACCCGCCACTTGCAAAGCACACATCCTTCACCGAACTAAGTACAAAGGAATCCCCTCCTGCGAAAACCCCAACAACGCTGGAAATCTCAGTCTCAGAGGCCGAGTTTGAAGACGAAGGAAACTTTTATCTCAAGTTTGAAACAACCTTCTGGGGCAAAACCGGCGCAGATAAAGATCCTCGCACGGATGTATCCACACCTCCATCTCGACATCCAAGCTTCAGCCCAAACGTATTCTCGTTTATTCTGCCGGAGAGAGAGCGACTAACGAGCGCCGCCAGCCAAATCAACGCAGAGCAGAGCGGCATCCGCGTCATTGTTTCCGCGATCCGCGTTGAGAAGACTTAAGAGAGATTTGGTGCTACAATCAACAAGATTGGGTCTCATAAGTTCGATGCAGTGATTTGAGTCTCCCCCCACCAACGTCAGAAACCATTCATACCCATCAAAACCGCCAAAGAAGCTGAAGAGGAGCGTCAACGCCTCATTGATAACCTGCTCCACGAACTCGAACCTTCCCTCAAATGCCGTTTACCACTTTAAATCCAAACAACTCATCTCTCAAAGTCTTTGGCGTCGACAACAGATCAACACACCAGCAGAATCCAATAACACATCCTATTGCACTCTCCAGGCGCTACCTGTGTACTGAAGGAGCTGCCAGGTCAGTATGCGCGTTTGGATTTTGAGGACGTTGTGAAACATCATTTTACCTGTGAGAATTTTTTTTACCCAAAAAAAAGAACTCCAAAAATTTAAGCGATTGTATCCAAACTTGTCACCATCAGTGCCGAAATCGAAGCGTCGATTGCCGAGTTGAGAAATTATGAGGACGCCCTGCGCAAGGCACTGATGGAGGGCAAGCCTGTGGACATAAGAGTCGGCTTACAGGCTCTTGTTGACATTGCAGCTTGGAACTAAAGCGACTCTCGGAGATGCACGTCGTGCTGATAAACTTGAGAAACCGCTTACCCACTGTCCTCATGTCTGGTATGTTTCTTGTTGCAGTTTGACACTTTGCTGACAGTGTTTTTCAGTGCCACCAAAGAAGTTCAACATATGCATCCCAGCATACAACAGTAAGATTCAAACATGGAACTTCAGAAGGCAAAGTGACTGGTATTTCATTCTTGAGGTGCACAAGCTGGAGGTTTATGACAGATGCAACCTGCGTGCACCACTTGACTTTTACGAGGTCGCGAGTGATTCTGAGGAAGCTCTGGCAAAAAATGGTTTGTTTAAATGTTTCAGTAGTTGCTCTCAGTTCTGAGTGGCTTCTCCTTAGAGTATCGTTACGTTGCCCGTGGCCACTGGTTTCCTGACCATTTGAATGACAAGAGCCTGCGATCAGGGTCCATCACACCCCAACTGAGCCGAACTTGACAGCAAGAGATTCAGGCCCAGTAGCGTCACAGTCCAAGTATTCCTGGATGATACGTATGCTCTTCAATTTGTCAAGACTCTGGCGTCCATCATTCTACGCCGCCTTGATGCGGTGCTGCAGACTGGTGGTAGTACAGCTACTGCAAGACAGGCGCCCAGAGATGTTTTTATTCATTCGTCAAGGTCAAATGCTCTCACAGAGAATACAAAAGAGTCTAAAATCATGGGCAGACATTCGTGGATCAACCAAAATAAACTACAAAACTGGACCAACAGAGAATGCCACCAGTGATTCCAAGGATGGTTTGTCGGCTGATGCTTGGTCCAGATGTTTTCAACGCTTTTCGGTTACACCTGACTGCCTTCTCTTCAAAATATCGCCGGTTTGCGCGTGGACATTTGTTTCCTGACACTTTCGAAGACAACGTCGATGAGTCTACGATCACTGGCAACGAAGGAGCCAAGTATTGTGACCATCACCTGGAGTTGACACCAGCAAGTGATGGGCTTTATCATAAAGACCACCACTACCAGGTCTGGGCACCTCACATCCGGACTGAACAGACCTTGAAAGCGCGGGATGGGTTCTTCTTTTCGAGAGAGCACAAGCTGGCATTCTTGCTGTCAGAAAAGGCTTACTTTGGAAAGGAAAATATGTGGGACCTGTACAATGACATTGCCGCCATTCCCAAGTTCCGGCCGTACGAGTGGCTGTTTCAAGTCAACAAGGCAGGGCACGCGGCCCCACTGACATCACTGCCGCAGTACTCCTGGATGGAGAGTAAGCACTTTTTAATCCGCCATGTAAATACTATTGTTTACAATTGAAGTTATAACTTGTGGTTCAACAGAAACAGACTCCTTTAAACTTGCTGGTCTTGGGTTCAGCCCAAACAGTCACCGTCTAACACTTGGTGCTGTCCCAAAGACCAACCCTCGAGTTTTTATGTTTGGGCGATGTCGCCCGGTCGGTAGCGCGTCAAGCATGGATCGACTCCTCTTACGGACTCTCAAGAAATGATGGGCAAAATAATTTTATCTATAAAAACCCTAAAGTGCTTGGTTGATATTACCTGTAAACTTAAAGCCAGTCATGTTACTTATCAAAGAGATGGTGCCAGCTGAGTTAAAATACTCAAGTAATGCAATTATTATTTTGTTCAATGCTTTGCCGGAAAAAAACATTAAAAGCTGCAAAGAAGAACTGACAGAACGCGCTTGCTGACAACACTCATTGTGCGCTAAACTAATCAAAATTATAAACAAAAATTAAAAGGTTTTTGCGCATCCAGCAGGAAGCGCGTTGTTGTTTGTAAAGCGACCGGCACCAGGGTTACCCGCCGAAGCTGCATTGACTCCCATCCCTCTCTTGGCAAATCCGTTCCAAATGTTGCAAGAATACTTGCCATTGAACATGGCCTTGTCCGCTGCGATGATGGCATTTCTGGCTTGGATAAAGGTTGGGTTGCATGGTTGCATTTTCATTCCAGCAATCAAGAGGAGCATCAGGTCACTGTTTCCAGTGTTTTTTGCGGCACTTGAGACGAGCTGTGCGGCAGGGGTTTTTCCGGAAGTAGCGATCATGTTCCACATGACTTCACTATGAATATTAGGAAATATGGAGACGCGTTAAGCTTGAGTGAAACTCAAACAAAAAAAAAAGTTTACTTACAACAGCATGTTGCACCAGACTTCCCCAATATTGTGAACTTCATTCAACTTGTTGAGGCTGGAAAACATGAGCGGGTTGGTCGTTGTGCTGGTAGAGTACGGAAAGTTTCGGATTCCTCTCGCGTTGTTTGTAACGTATGCTCCCGTTATCACCGGAGTCGCGGCAGTGTTTGCGTCCGGGAGGGACACCATCAACGCAAACATGTCGCTCCATCCTTCTCCCATTCCGCCGGATTCAAGGGTTTGCAGGCAGTTGGCGTTAGCTGGACCACCAGTCAAACGGTTGCTGAGTCCATGCACCATTTCATGCGCCACGACATCGTTTTCCAAGGATCCGTCGCGGTTTGGGTTGACTGTGTTGAACACGTACATGCGCATGATACCGTTTTGTCCATCAGGCTGTTCAAGTAGCAACGTCAGTCTCCTATCGAAATTTCACTGCGCAAGAATAAAACCACACTTACAGGAGATGCAAAGTTTGCATTGTTGACTCCGGATCCATCCTGTGTGTTTGCAATGACAGCGTCGTTTGCGCGGCCTCCTTTTCCATTGTTGCTCGTTTGAAAATTGCCAGCAGCTTCAGTGAATCCGTAATTATACAAGATATCGTGCATCGAATTCACAACGTAAAACGCATTGGTAGTCGCCGCGTCCCGGTTGGCGGCGGCGGTAGGTCCCTGGGCAGGGTTAAATTGAAAGTTGAAATTCAGATTCGCGTTCGTGGGTCGAGGAAGTCTTGCTTGTTGAGCCGGAGATTGCGCGTTTCTTGGGTTCGATTGAGCAATGACGTTGTTTCCGCTCAAGTCCTTGTTTGCATTGTGCCATCCGTTTGGTGATGCGTTCAAGTCCCACGGAGAGGTGACGAGTTTGAATCCGTTTCCTGCTCCAGGGACGGGGTTCAATTTTCCCATGGGGATGACATTGTATGTGGCAGGAGCGACAGGTCCGGCTGCGGGGGCTCCTGTTGGGACTTGCGCAGGGCTGCCGGGATTGGTAGTACCTCTACCACCCGTACCAGGTCTTTGACCTCTTCCGCCAGTCCTAGCAGCAGCATTTTGGTTGGTGGTCGCTTGTCTCTTTTGGTGATCCGAAGTCCAGTTTGACATGCCCACGAGTTTTCCCGTGGTGGACTCTACAAACACATTTTGCCAGGTATCCTCCATCTGAACACTCAAGTCCCACGTATGAACCAGTGCATCGCCCGTTTGGTAATACTTTTGCGACGCTTTAATCGGCTGCATGGCAAACGACGCTCCCGTGACAGTCGTAACTCCACCGGTCGTCGTAGCAGCAGTAAGCTTGTCTGATGTCGCAAAACCCATTTCTTTGGCAAACATGAGCACGGCCTGGTCAGCTGACATAATGTCACGTTTGGAAATCGGCGAGGCTTTGGCCATGATTTCTTTTGGAACGAAACTGTTGTGCATTCCGAGTAGTGAGCCTGACGCGTCAATGTGTGTGCTGCAGACTGCGTTGGCGATGGGCAAGTTTGAGTACATTTGGACAGAGTAGACGTGCGTCATGCCGTTGGATGTATATCTGTGTTATTGGAGTTTGTTTATGTCAGCGTTTGCTAGATTTCCTGAGGTGGAGGTGACTCACGAGTTTGTGTTTTGGAATTGGTCCTGTGTGAGATTCATTTCGGTCATCATGAGATTGTTTGCGAATGATGTGGCGTCGGATGTGGACATGGGAGCGCCTCTTCGCACGCTCTGCGACAGTTGGGTAGTGTCTTTTGAGACGGAGATGGGTTGGTAGAATGCAGGCAGATCGGCGGGATCAGTCTTGGAGAGGGCAAGTGGGGCTGCAAGAGTGCGGGTGAGGAAGCACGCGGCAAGGACAATGTGGATATGCATGTGTGGTTGCTGCTGGGGTTGTTATTAGTGTATGGTCTGAAGCTGGGTTTGTTTGCTGTGAGGCTGCTGTTGCTGTTTGGTGCCCAGTCCAAATGGCTGGGCCGCCAGTTTAAATAACAATTTTGGAAAAAATGTCATTTAGTCACACAGGGAAAAAATTTATACTGGGGGATGCGGCGGGCGTTGAAAATTCCATGGGTTTGGTCATTATGGATTTATGGATGCCCAATGACATTTGACGAGCTGTCGGACCATTCCGGCATCGTTCTTCCGTCGGTGTTAGCGAGACGGCGTTTCAAACGCGATCAGGCTTCAGGGGTTGGTGGTGGGCGAAAGCAGGCTCAGAACTCAAATACACATGCATTCTTCAATTTTTATTGTTTTTTGCTGTCTGCGACCGATGGACGGGGTTATGCTTATAAAAGGAAAAGGAATATGGAACATAAAAAACAAAAGTCTCGCATTTCAGCCAACAACAAAACTACTGAAATGTCTTTGTGCATCCAGCCGGAATATCCCGATTGTCCGTAAACGTTGCCGCTCCAGGCGTACCCGGCGACGACGCGTTCACGCCCATTCCTCGCTTGGCAAATCCGTTCCAAAGACTGCACGTGTACTTTCCGTTGAACATGGCCTGGTCCGCGGCGATGATGGCATTTCTGGCTTGGATAAAGGTTGGGTTGCATGGCTGCATTTTCATGCCGGCAATCATGAGGAGCATCAGGTCGCTGTTTCCAGTGTTGGAACCGGCGCTGGTCACGAGTTGCGATGCTGGAGTCTTTTGGCCGCCGGAAGTAGCGATCATGTTCCACATTCCCTCACTGGAAGATAAGAAGTTCAGAAACGGCTCAACTTGAACAAGATTATTCCAAAATACTCACAAAAGCATGTTGCACCAGACTTCTCCAATATTGTGCACCTCATTCAACTGTGTCAAACTCGAGTACATGAGCGGGTTCGTAGTAGTGCTGGTCGAGTACGGAAAGTTTCGCACTCCCTTCTGGTTGTTGAGCACGTATGCTCCAGTAATCACCGGAGTCGCGGCAGTGTTTGCGTCTGGGAGTGACACCATCAATCCAAACATGTCACTCCATCCTTCACCCATGCCTCCCGATTCCAGAGTTTGCAGGCAGTTGGCGTTCGTGGGCCCACCCGTCAAACGGTTGCTAAGTCCGTGCACGACTTCGTGGGCGACAACGTCGTTTTCCAAAGCGCCGTCTCTGTTGGGAGTGGCAGTGTTGAAAACGTACATGCGCATGAGTCCTGGTTGGCCATCAGGCTGATTGGAAGGAAATGTAGTTTAGTAAGTTAGCTATATCAAATCAGTGGTATAAAACTTACGGGAGAAGCAAAGTTGGCATTGTTGACGCCCGATCCGTCCTGAGTGTTGGCAATAACTGGGTCGTTTCCTTGCCCGCCCTTTCCATTGTTTGTGATTTGAAAGTTTCCAGCATTCTCAGTGAATCCGTAGTTGTACAAAATGTCGTGCATCGAGTTTGCAACATAAAACGCGTTCGTGGTCGCAGCGTCTCTGTTTGCTGGCAAAGTAGGTCCTTGCGTGGGATCAAACGTGGCCTGGAAGTTTTGGTTCGGGTCTTTTGGCCGTGGCAAAGAGACAAGAGCCGCAATGGAGGCAGCATTGTTTGGGTTCGATTGAGCAATCACGTTGTTTCCGCTTAAATCTTTGTTGGCGTTTTGCCAACCGAATGGAGACGCTTGAAGGTTCCATGGAGATGTCACGACTGAGAAACCGTTGTTGGGTCCCTGGGTGGGGCTCAGTTGACCCATCGGAATGACTTTGTATGTTGCGGCTGGGATGGCGGATCCTTGGGGAGGTTGCTGTTGAGTAGGACGCTGCTGTTGCTGCTGCTGCTGATTTCTCTGCTGTCGCTTCGTCAGAGCACCGGACCCGAGTTCGTTTGTCGCGTCCGAGACCCAGTTTGCAGTTCCAACAATTTGTCCAGTCTGCGAATTGACAAACGCATTTGCCCAATGATTCATGGAATCCATCATGTTGATATTCAAATCCCACACAGGGACGACATTATTGGGATCCGTCTGGTAAAACTTTTGCACGGCCTGGATTGGCTGGTTTGCAAATGAAGCTCCCGTAACGACTGTACCGGCATCCGTGGTAGAGACAGTCAACTTGTCGGCAGTGGAAAGACCCATGGACTGCGCAAACATGAGTACGGCCTGGTCCGCTGGAATGGCTGCGTCACGCTTGCTCATGGCGGCTTTGGCACAGTCCAAAGCGTCCTGGGAGGCAAAGCTTTGGTGGAAGGACATGATTTTGCCGTCTGTTCCGATATTGACGTTTGTCACGGCGTTGGCGATAGGAAGACCCATGAGCATCTGTGTGCCGTAATAGTGCGTGATTCCAGACATGGAGCAAGTGTGCCTGATTTGGATATTTGGCATTAGCTTGAAGAATGAGGTGTTTTAATGTGCGATCAACTTACGCATCGCTCATTGCAAAGTCTGAGGACCCCATTCCCGTCACGGCCATGATATGGGTTGCTGCAACGTTCATGGCGTCATCGGTGGACATTGCCGCACGTCTTGCGAGACTGGATCCTGGGTGATCAGTGGGACCCTCCACGGCGTTGGGTTGGTAGAAGGCAGGCATGTCCATCATGGGTGGACGGGCAATGATTGGGATAGCGGCGCATTGAAGGACAGTAGCGGTTAAAGCAAAGATGCTAGCAAAGAAGGCAGGATTATGCATTATTGGGGTAAGGTTATGCTAGGGGTAGAAATATGCTGATGGTATTAGGGGGAAAGAAATGGGGGTTGCTGAGTTGTGGGTGGGGAGAGAGCGGGAGTGGGTTTAAGTAGCATTTTGTGAAGTGGGAATTAAGGAACTCGGAAATGAAAAGTGGGAAAATCGCTGTCACCAAAAGTCCAAAATTCATGAGGCAATGAGGAATGAACGACTTCTTGGACAGCTACCAATGAAAAAAGGGACCTGCATTAATCAGTCGCGATTCATTTTCCAATGTCTCGTCGTTATTGCTTGGCTGTGTTTAACCTTGTGTCGGGTTCGCGAGTGCACAGCGACAATGCTGGCAAGACATCACACCCTGCCAAGGTCTACTTTACTAAGCATCCTATGAAGCATTTGGTGGAACAGATACAGGAGACTGGCTTCCACCACGCAATGCAAATTCGTACTGCCGATCAGTGTCTCCAGCCAATGCGTATGGAGTGGAACCTGCAATGGCACTAGTAAACTCTGCGTGACCAGTAACCAGCCAGCCTCCAATGGAAGCAGACGTGTCACCCAACACGCGCTGTGTAAACAAAGATAAACAAACCGATTTTAAAAAAGAAAGTTGACAATTTCTCGAAAGTTCCATAAATTCATAGTCCACGGTTGAGAACGCACCACAACCATCCACAACATTCTTCAAAAATAGGTACTTGAACGGCCCGCCCCCTCTTGACCCGCATCCACTTCTGCATCACCCTCCCACACACACATTAAGCACTAAGCATATCAAAACAAATGCCAGACGCAATGGCCCCCTCGTACTACGACATCCTGAAAGTACCCAAGTCCGCAACGGACGACGAGATCAAGAAAGCATACCGCAAATTGGCCCTCAAATTCCATCCAGACAAGAACAATGGCGATGACACCAAGTTTAAAGAAGTGTCTGAAGCATATGAGGTGCTGAGTGACGCGAGCAAGAGACAGACTTATGACACGTTTGGCGAAGAAGGGCTTAAACGTGGCGGTGGTGGCGGTGGCGGTAATGGATTCAATCCTGCTGGTGGAGGTGGGTTCCCTGCGTCTGGGTTCCCGTTTGGATCTATGCCTGGTGGGGCACAGTTTCACTTTCAAAGTTCTGGGCCAAGTGGGTTCACGCCGCGATCTGCCGATGATATCTTTAAGCAGTTCTTTGGAGGCGCTTCTCCCTTTGGCAGCGGTGGCATGGGTGGAATGGGCATGGATATCGACAGTGAAGATGACGTTCGGAACCCGTTTGGCGGGTACAGCAGTTCAGGCGGAAGCATTCCAGGCGGATTCCCGGGCCAAGCTCCACGACCGAGACAAACACAAAAGGGAGGCAAGCCGGACGCCGTGCGAAAAGACCTTCCCTTGTCGCTCGAAGAACTGTACACGGGTGTCACAAAGAAACTCAAAATCACTCGCAAGACAATTAACCTGGGATCATCAGAAAAGGTGGTGGAGATCACTGTGACGCCTGGATGGAAGGCCGGCACAAAGATCACGTTCCCAGCGGAGGGAGATGAAGTACATCAGGGTGTGTTCCAAGACATCGAATTTGTTGTGCAAGAGAAGGCGCATCCAATCTTTAGGCGCGAGGGCAACGATCTCAAGTGCACTGTTGACGTTGACTTGGTGGACGTCCTGACCAATAATACCAACACTAAAACGATCAAGTCGCTGGATGGGCGCACGCTTACCGTTGACATTGGAATCATGCGCAACACGAACGAGTTCCGGTTCGTTGTCGGCGAAGGAATGCCAAACAGCAAAACTGGGAAAAAGGGCGACTTGATCGTGTCCTTCAACGTGAAACTACCCACCCTCAACGATGCGCAAAAGAAGGATGCGCGCAAGCTGCTTGTTCCCTCCACCTTATAACCCCTCTCTTCTTTTAAATACTCTGTTTTTTGGGGGAGGGTGTATTTTTGCCCTCATACGTAGTATAGTTTCTACTTCCTGTGTACATGAATAAACGGGCGGTCAAGAGAGACCGAGTTTCTTTGCAAACACTTGTGCAACTGCCATCAGCTCATTCAGCAGCGCTATGTATTTTATTTGGCGTTTACAATTATTGAAGCGCTTCCGACACTGAAAAATAAAAACTACTGAGAGTAACCAAGGTCCTTTCCTTCGTTCGAATTAGCGAGACTTATCAAGTTGGCGTACAACGGGAGCAGCCTGGCTGGCAGCGTTTCCTTGAATCGCTCCTCCCTCATCCACTTGACGCCGTGTTGAAGAATGTTTCTCGCACGGTGTGGACCCCCGTTCACAGTTCCCATGCACCCGTGAAGCGTGGCGCGTTTCTTGGACTTGTCATACACAGCGCGGTGCATGATGTTGTTGTTGTAGAAGACAGTCTGCCCAGCCTTCAAGTGCACAGCGATCGCGCCTGGCATGTCAAGACTGAGTGGTTCGTTGATGTTAATGTCCCTCTCCTCCTTTGTACGGATGCGGTTGTGCGATTTGGGGATAATGTACAGACAGGAGTCGTCGTAGAGTGCAGTGTTCCATTGGGTGCCGTAGTGTGGAATCGAGAGACGTTCAAGCTCTTCTTCGGCTTCGACTTCGGGGCGGACATCGTCTCGGTGCCATTCGAGGCAAAAGTCCTTGTGCTCGGGGTTGATTAGCAAGTTGAAGAGTTCTGCGGAATGGGAACAACGTTAGCTTTGCATTAGGAACATGTGTTGGAGTGCACTAACCCAGCTGCAGTTCTGGCTCTTTGGACTCGAGAATCTCGCAGACAGCGTCGAGAAGCTTGTCCGATCCGTACCACTTTGCAAACTCGGGTTCATGCATGTCTGGGTGCATAATGTGCTGGACTCCCCAGCAGTCCTCCGCCTCCTCGCCCCATGGAGGGAACTGAACACCAACGACCTGTAACACAGCGATACTTAGGCATAGCATTCGGATACGGCGATTGGAGATAGAGAAGAAGAGGAACAAACCCGTCTCAGCTTCCACTCGCCGTTGCGTGCCTTTGCAACGGCTCTATCGCAGGCATCGCGCAAGGTGATCATCTGCTCGTCGGACACGAGTCCGTCCATGACAACGTATCCGTCCTCGTCGAGACGCTGTTTGATGCTGCGAGGATCGGTGTTGGCATAGGTGGAGTGGGACACTGTCTTGGTGGTTGTTGTGGCTGTGCCGTCAACGGCAACGCTTGTTGAGGTGGTTTTAGTTGTGGTGGTGGTCTTTGTGACTGGCATGTGAGGGTGGGAGTGTTGAGTGTTAAGGTGGCGCGGGGAGGGGTCCTTTTTATAGGTGGACGCGGAGAGGCGGAATGACTGCTCCGGCTGATCCAAATCATCACTTTTTCAACTTTAGTTTTTGAGCCTTTCGATCAAACCACGGAAGCTTCGATCCGGCATTCCGTCTATTTTGGATATTTGGCCATCGAAAGTGAGTGCGAGTTGCCTGCGAATGCCTTTCAAAACTACAACAACAACAACAAAGACTCACGTTACTGTCGCGGGCGCCGTGAAGACCACAACAAAAACTACAACTACTACTACTACCACGCATACTGCTCCCATGGCCACCTCTGACACCAACTCATTGCTCACCTGGGGCGTCCTCGGCACCGGCGGCATCGCAGGCAAGGTCCTCACTGTCGGCATCAGGCGGGCTGGGCACACTGTCCTGGCTGTTGGATCCCGCAGCGCAGCCTCAGCACAAGCGTTTGCAGACAAGTTTACAATTACAAAGGCGTATGGATCGTACCAGGAAGTGTTGGACGATGGCGAGGTTCGTTATTGCGCTGTGATTGTTGATAAGGCAAGTGTCTCACCCAGTTCGGCACACAGATTGATGCCGTGTACATTGCCCTTCCAAGCGCTCTTCACAAAGAATGGACCCTGAAAGCCGCAAAGGTTTGCCGCATACGATTAAACCAAGACCACATCAAACTACCCCATTCACACACACCATCAAACAAAAAACTCAGGCAAAGAAGCACATTCTCTGCGAAAAACCCGTGGCGCCATTCACAGAAGACGTTGTGGAGATGGTCGAGGCGTGCAAAGCCGCGGGTGTTGTCTTTTTGGACGGCACCTTTTTCAAGCACCACCCACGCAACATCCTGATCAAGGACATGGTCGATGCTGGTGAGTTGGGCGACGTGTCGAGCGTGTTTTCGCAGTTTTCGTGCGATGCGCGCGACATGGCGGCCGATGCTATTCGTCACAGGCCGGACATGGAGCGTACTGGGGTGAGACTCTTGTTTTTCATTGGCTTTCGATGAATGCGGCGTGAGTGTTGATTTATTTGTGCTGATGACAGGCGCTGGGCGATATGGGATGGTACACCATTCGCTTTGGACTTCACGTGTATGGATACGAGCTGCCTGAACGAGTCATTGGAACCATTGTCAAGAGACACCCAGAGACGGGTGCATGCACTCATTTTATCGGACAATTGCACTTCGCAAACGTGAGCGATATTTGATGTCAAGCTACTCAATGTTCCACTCACTCACTCGCAACATAATAGAACCGAATCGCGCTGTTCGACACATCGTTTGCCCAAGCCGACTCCCAACGCACGCACATCAGCGGCACAAAAGCCATCCTCGCCCTCGACGACGCCTTTGTCCCTTGGAAAGGTCTCATTGACATGAAGAACCCTTCCGCATTTATTGCGCCACTCCAAGACACGTTCGAAATCAGCACCAAGGCTGGAGTTTGGGAAACGCGATCAGTTGCCATGCATGGTGTTGTTGAGGAGGTGATGATGGTCCGGGATCTTGCTGCGTGCGTGGATGGGACCAAGAGTTGGGAGGCTTGGGCGGAGGAGACGATTGTGATTCATCGCGTGATTGATGCGCTTTGGGAAAGTGCAGAGTTGGGGAGTGTGCCTGTGGTTGTGAAGAAGTGACCTTGAGGGACTTTTGTGTTTAAGGATGTTGGACAGGAGCGAGTAAATAAAATTGCCAGACTTGTGTGTAGTTGGTGTGTAGTGTTGGGTGTTCCACGCGGGCGTGGTGCGGTTGTTGTTGTGTGGGTGGAAGCGGATTCCGGCTTTACCACAAACTCGTCACGTGGAAAGAATAAAAAGAAGCAATTCCAAAATATTTTTAAATAAAAATGAGCGAATATCGAGGCACGTTCCGGTCCGCCAATACCGCGAAGAGCGTCCACGCCAGCCACGACCAGCTCGACTGGAACAACCTCAACGGCCCCAAATCGGTTTGGCCTCACCCGCTTTTCTTATGTCTCAACATACTGAGATAAGCGAAACCACCCCCTCCAGATGGGCAGTCGTTCCTTCTCCACCCACACGCCGCTCTATGGCTCCAAACGAGATCTATGGGAACTCTCCACGAAAACACCCGCATCGACAACCGCCGCGTCTGGAACAGCCGGAACAGCTTCGGAAAAACCCGTGAGCAAGTCCAGCGCATTCTTTGATACATCGCACGCAGTCTCGCGACCATACGTGTCCAGTGTTACTGCCCCTGTCAAAGCCAAGTCCGTTCCTAGAAACGACATTTTCGCAATCAGTCACGTTGTATCGAAACCAACCAGTAAAATGACGGACGCAGAGCTAGAAGATCTCACGCGTCCGAAAGACAATTATTCCTATGCGGATCGGTATCGAAGTACGTCCAGTGCGCGTGAGGAGCAAGCGCCGTTGCCTCCTGTTGATGATGGTGGGGATCAGAGACCGGTTCAGCCACGCGGGGATTCTTTTAACCGATATGATGTTCCATTTGCGAGCGCTGGTGATCGGTTTCTTCCTGTTCAAGTTCCTGTGAAGGGTCCTCAAGATTTGGTTGAGCGGCCGCGCGGATTTGTTGACCTAGAAGAAGTGTTGCCACAGTTGCAGCGGAAACCGTTTCATGCGGCGAATACAGATTCAGCTGCATCCGCTCCGAAAAAAAGTTTCAGTCATCCGAATCCAATCACGATCCCAATGTCGTCGGGAACTTCACCCAACTCTCCCACTCCAACGGCAAATCAGGGAAAATCCAATTTGACGAAAAATTTAGTCAACACGCCAACATTTCCCAGCGCAATTATTACTTCTGGCCACGCTGCAAAGTCTAAAGCTCGTGAAGGAACCACCTACACCGATTCTGAAAACACTCAGAATGGCAACATCTCCCACGAATCCTCCATGACGTCACTAGAAGAACAAGAAACAAATCCACCTAATCTTCAACTTACATTCCTCCCGCTCGTGAAAAACTTTCTCGGAAACGGTCGATATGCGAAAGTGTATTTGGCCCATTATACGCTTCTCGACGAAGATCGCACGACACCCACTACTTTGAACCCGTCTCCAAACTTTCCGTTACCGCCGCAGCCGTTGACACTGATTCAAAACGGGAAATCTCGGCAAATTTCTGGAGGTCGACGTGTGAATGGAATTACCGTCACAACCTCAACATCTGCGACTGTCGATGATCCTGTCAGTGCCCCATGTGCCGTGAAGCAAATGCATGCGACGCGCGAGTGTTTCGATATCGCGAGGACAGAAGCGCGCATTTTGAGGCTTCTTTCGGGACACCCGAACATTATTCAACTGATTGGAACAACGAGCGAGGATGCACTTGTTGAAAAAAATGGCGGCATGGTTGCGACGCCGACGTCGAGCCGTGGTAGGGCGAGTCGATATAGTAATGCCAAGAACCGTGGTGGCGGGGATGATGATGTGGATTTCTTTGACCATGGAAGTGACGACGATGAAGATGAAGAGGAGGAAGGTATTCCTCGCATGTTGCTGGTTTTGGAGCTTGCGCCGTGGGGAACCATGATGGATTATATTGCGAGTGTTCAGAGTGAAGGAGTGGGGCAAGGGTTGTGGATGAAGTGGGCAAAGGAACTTGCCAGCGCGATTGATTATGTGCACTCGTTTGGATTCGTGCATCATGATGTGAAGCCGCATAATTGTCTGGTACAGGATTTATCGTTGTTTCTTGCAATCGAAACATTGCTAAACTTAGTCTTTTTCCAGCTGACGGAAGAAAAAGATCTAAAACTAGCCGACTTTGGCAACGCGCTTCCAGTGGAAGGATTTCAGCCACCCAAATCAGGGCCTATGTTTTCATCTAATTCATTCACGTGCGAGCCTTCAGACTACCTTATTGATAAGCAAACCATGAGCCCGACACTTTCAGTCCATAACCCGATTTCTCGCGAAAATAGCGGATTAAGCGATACTTCGCAACAGCAGAACCCGCTGCGCGTAGGTTCTGTGACTGCGGGAAGTTTGTCGCCAATGGGGTTTGTCGAAAAGTTTAAAACGGATCTCGAAAATGCGTCCATACGGAGCTCGCGCACGGGTAGTTTGACGGATGGATTAGGGCGAGGCACGCAAGCGTACATGGCACCTGAGATGTGTACGTAGTTTTTCAAAATTTGTTGAACCAAGTATTTGCGTTGGCTGAACGATGCAACAGTTATGAGCACACCACTGAAATCAACGGGAGAATATAGTTTCCCAGTGGACCTTTACGCGATCGGAGCGACTCTTTTTGTGGCAGCAACGGGCCAATCCCCATTTACACTGGCTCCTGGCAGTGTATACATGATGATGGGAATCCGCCGCGGATTTTGGATGTCTGGTCTTCAACCTGGAATCGGTACGCTCGGTCCAGACGTTTCGCGCTCCAGCCTGGCCAATGGTGCACATATGCGCCGATCACTTTGCAGCGGAGGAGATCATGCTAGTCCGGGTGGAGTCTGGCGTAACCGGTGGTTACAAGACGGAGCAAGTGTTTCGGGGGGACAAGGTGTAATCAAGTTTGGGAATGGGGATGCGCTTGATTCAGAAGCTGTGCGGATCATGTGTGCGTGTCTGGAGTTGGATGGGAGTGTGAGACCGACTGCGAGAGAGTTGGTTGTTTGGTTGGGTACGTTAGGGTTGTAATTTTCTTGTTGTTGAGTTTTTCCCTGGGCTTTAGTCTCTTGCTTCTGGCTGCTTTCCTTTTTCACCATACTGCGTGTATATAAAATGTGTAATGCATAGTTGACAGAACGAGTTTTTTTTTTATTGGAACTAAAGAGTGGGGCTGAAGATACTCAACGGCAAAAACCTTCAATGACGGGGTTAGAAATGGCCAACCCGAAAAGATCTCCCGAACTAGGCCGGCCTTTGCTATGCCGGAACCACCGCCAAACACCGTCTGCACCCTGGACACCGATGCACTTGGTCCTGGCACCGTGGCGCACACAGCGGGACAAAGAAGCACAGTCCACACCCAATTAGACACAAGAACGCGCTCGTCAAGTACGCGAGACAACCTGTTTTTGCCCAGAAATATAAATAAAAAAAATAAAAAAGAAGAAGAACGAACCAGGAGCATTCTCAACAACGGTAACCACATTCGCAGCGCAAAAGGGGCAAAACATTAAAACAGATTCAGTGGTGTCAACGACCAAGACATGCGGAAGTGGCACTGATGATTGATTGGATGTCGAGGATGTGAATGTGAGGACTGTGGATGCTGATGCAAGGAAGCCTGTTTGTAAGTGGTTGTGTTGCTGGTGGATGTTGACAGAATGGGTTGAGTGTGGCTGTGGGGGCAGTGTCTGTGCATTCGCTGTGGACGAGCCTTGCTGGTTCTGTTGATCGGTAGAAGAGGGCTGTGAGGAAGCCGTGTAAGCAGGCGGGTCAGACAAAAGAGGTTGCTTCTCGGTGGTCATATTGACGATGATGGATTTGAGGATACTTTTTTTTATTTGATGTTTTGAACACTGTCCCCACGATTCAAGTGGATCCAACGTCAACGTCGTGGAATATCAGCGACTGCAAAAACGCTCGCATCTCTGGCTGTGACAGATCGGCGTCAAGTCCCGCTTGACTAACGTACAGAAACCGGATCGAATCCATCCCACACATCTCGAAAGGGAGCCCCCCCGAGAACGAGTTGTCGCAGAGATACAGCATCTCCAGCTGTCCCAGCCTACACAGCGACACGGGAACCTTCCCTGATAGCTGGTTCCTGCTCATATTCAGTACTTGCAGATTCTCCAGATTTCCAACGCGGTTTGACAGTGACCCGTTCAATCGGTTGCCGCAGAGATTCAACCGTTTAAGGCCCTTGAGCGAGTATAGATCAGCAGGCAGAGGACCACTCAGGTGGTTCATGGCCAGGTTGAGGGATTCCAAGCACGCCATGCGGAGAAAGAGGGATGAAGGGATGGCCCCAGACAGAAGGTTGCATGCCAGATCCAAGTCTCTCAAATGAATCAAGCGGCCCAGTTCAATCGGTATTGTTCCAGTCAGCCTGTTTGAGTTGAGGCAGCAATGTGTCAAGTTGGAGATGGAGCCTGCTGCTGAGGGAATGCCGCACATGAGCGACGTGTCATCGTTCCAGTCGAGTTCCGTCACCCGGCTCAGATGTATCAGCGAGAATGCTTCTGGGTATGGAACTGGGGATTCAAACAAGTAGAAGCGGAGCAGGGCAGCGGAAGAGTCAGTCCGACTCAGCGTTGTTGCGGCAGAATATGAAGGATTGAAGCGTTTCAGGTTTCTGACGGCAAAGCTCAGCTCCGTGAGGATGCTCAAGAACCACGCTGATAGTCGGCGGTGCTTACAGACCTGGCGGGGATGCAGCCATGCAAAGATCTCTTGAATAATCTCGCGTGGCAGAACCAACATGGCTGAGCAACGTGTTTTAAAAATTAATTCACCCTTATTCAACTCATGTGGAAGACTCCCTCCGCATTCTCCCACTTTAATACTTTTAACACAAACACACACACAATGCCGTTGCCGCTTTATGCGTCATCGGCGCCGTCATCTTCATCACCGCCCTCATCGTCGCTCGCCTTGTCAGCCAGTTTGGTCAACACGCGTTTCGCGTAATCACTCAAATTTCTGGCAGCAGCATTGTCCAATCCGCTCGCATACTTTGTCAAAACACTTGGGTCGTTCCTTTGGCTGGACAAACACAGTAAATGCAGCAACGACCGCTCGGCAGCCAGCTTGATTGGAATGACTCGCTCGCGCACAAGAAGCATCAGCGTCGGCACGAGAATTGATAAATGTGCTGCGACAAACTGTTGAAAGAGAAGATGTTAGTAAAACCAGTTCCCTAAATAAATGTTGCCCACCTCATAATGCTTCTTGGCCAAAGTTTTGATGCCCAGCACACTCATTCTCCGCGCGTCGACTTGAACTCCTTCCTTTGAAATCTCAATCAACCCAGTCAAGAGACGGACCTTGTGCCTCGTCCGCCAGTTCAAACACTCCTTTCGCCGAAAGAACCAACAAGGAATTTGCGCAAGACACAGTCGCTTCCAAAACCGCCGATTTCTCGCTTTGGAAGCCTTCAAAGACTTTAGAAACAGCCGTTGAAGCAAATGGAGCGAACCCAACAATCAGGTCTGGGCACTTGACCAGCACGCGCGAGATTGCTTCCATAAGACCAGTGGCGCTTTGTGAATGCAACGGGTAATTCTTCCAAGACTTGCTTTGAAAACAGTTTGGCGCTGATGGCGAGGTGGGAAGTAAGTTTTCAGAATCGCTCTGTGAAAAACGCGACATACCTGATCAAAGTCTTTGCATCGTCTTTCGACAAGTAGTTGGCATACACTGCAAAACATTTCGCCGCGCATTTTCGAATAACATCTGTCGGGAAATGAATTTGAATTCCAAGCTTAGTAATGCGAAAAGAAACATACCATCATTCTCGCCAGTGTTGAACAATGAATCAACCAGCAAAGTTTCGATCGTTTTCTTGCTAGCATCCGTGATTTCTTTCCCTTCTAGACCATTCAAAAGACCCAACAACGCGCCCCACATGGAATCGCGAACGCTCTTGTCTTCTGCAGTCTTGATTCCGGTTGTCAATTCGACAACAAGCGGATCCAGACGGGGTTGAAGGCTGATTAAAAGCGTGAGGCATTTCCTCGCGGGTGTTTGCACGTGAATGGACGGCTCTGACAGAGATTTGATGAAAGTTCTCTGCAGTTGTGGCAAGAACGGTTTCAGATTTGCTGGCACTTTCACCAACAACAGACTGCGCATTTCGCAAAAGAAGGTTAGCTGACACCCCAAAATCAGCATGAACAAACAGAAAGAATTACCCAAGCGTCTTCAAAATAGCCGCTTTCACACCAGGTGAAACTCTATCACCAATGATTCTAATCAAAGGTCCCGTAATCTGCGTCACAAATGCTTTCAAGCCATCCGCACTCGTACGCTGCACGAGGTCACCCAACCCTTTCGCAGATTCTTCACGGACATCCGATTGTCCATACATGAGTCCTTGCAGAAACACGGGTAAAATGGACGAAATTCCTTTCGGCAAGCAAAAGCCTTCCAACTCGGCATTAGGTGCAAGTTTCTCGGTCGCTCCAGCAATCGCGCGGCGCAGTGGTGTGACAAATCTTTCCATGTCGTCCTTCTTGATTCGCTTGGAAAGAGCATCCACAGCACCCCATGCAGCTTTCACCATGTCGGTGCTGTACGCTGGTGCGCCACGGAACATTTCGATGAGTCTGTTAAACCATTCAACGGCGTATTCTGAAATGTCCACTTTAGATCCTTCACAGAAGATCATGAAACAGTCGCATGCAGCACGAGCTCGTGCTGGGCCACCCTCAGAGATGGATTCAGAGAGAATTGGCATCAAAAGATACAGCCCATCTTCATCAACGCTAAGCATGAGCACTTTCAACGCATCTCTAATATCCACAACAGCATGATCGTTCTGCTCCACACCATCCATCAATGCTGGTAAAATCGTCCCCAATCGCTTGTTCAGTGCAGATCCAGCAACAGAAATAAGCGATGCCAACGCGCGCGCATTGAATGCAGTGATAGGAGTCGTAAGCAGTGTGGGTATCAAAACAGGGAACACGACATTGCTTCGAACAGACATGATTTCCTTCAACGCTTCAAGTGCATAAGCTCCGCTGGCCGCACCTCCCGACTTAAGCTCGTTCAACAAGCTGGGAAGAACTTCGTCAATGGCCTTGGATCCCATGTGCTGATGAAGCATGTCAAAGGCTTGAGCAGCTGCTTCACGAACTTCAGGCTCAGAATCCATCAGTGCTTTCTTGATGCTTGGAACGCATTGCGCGACAAAGTCGACCAGTTGTGCTTTTCCAGCCGTGCTCATGATTTCAGACATTCCAATACATGCACCTTCTCTCGTGGTTGCATCGTCGGACTCGAGACCAGCCTCCAAAACTGGAACCAACTCGTCCAGAACAAGGTCTCCCAACTTACGCACCAAGTCACCCAACGTGCGAGCAGCGACCCCGCGCTTCTCGTACTCAGGACTGGCAAGGGATTCAATCACCATTTGAATAATAACTGGCAGAATTTCCTTGAGAGTGCGTGGAGTGTTGTTGACGATCGATTTCCAAACGTGGAGAGCAGAGGAGCGAACAATACCGTTCGAATCACTGCGGACAATGTACAAGCTCGACAAGACAGAGTCGTAGCGATCTTGTCCAAGGGTAGTAACAAGTGCTTTCTTGTTGTGCTCGGTGCCGACAGACTCGTCCTCGTTTCCATCGACATCGGCCTTTCCAGAGACTCCAGCGATTCTGTAAAGTAGTTCTCCCATGAGTTGAACCGATGACTGCCGAATTCTCCAGTTTTCATCAAACAATCCCAGTTCAAGTTCTGGCAGAAGCAAATCGACAGCCGTTGTTGCATAGTTGCGAACAACACCGCGACCCGCTTTCATGGCAGTTTCGCGAACAGTGTCAGTTTCGTCCGCCAGGCCGCGCAGAATTGGCGGAATGATGCTTCCAATGTATGGTTGGAACGAGTCTCCAAAGGTGGCTGGCAGGAAAACCAGCAATGTGATAAAACCTTCTCGCACGTAGGTACGCGGTGACATTGCATTGTTGAGAATATCTGGCAAGAGGGACTCCAGTCTTGGGATTCCTGCACCAGCAAGAACCTCAGAAAGACCTTGGGCAGCTCCAGATCGGTCAACAGCCGAAGTTTCAGATTTCAGAGTGACAAACAGTTCGCCGACAAGGCCGGGGAAGTTTCCTTCACCAAGCTTAGCAAACATGGATCCAAGTGCATGGGAAGCAATAGCACGCGCCTCTGGCACGGGGTCAACCAAAACTTCCTTCAATCCCGGCAAAAGAATAGGAAGGTCTGAAATAAAAGAGGAATCAGTTCGTGATCGCAAAGGAGGGGGCAATTCACCCACATGGAATCAGATCTTTTTGATCCGTAAGAGTCGCCATTTGGCCCATAATCTGCGCGGCACGCTTCTTGGTTTCAGTGACGCGTTCAATCAATCCTCGCTGAAGGATCGGCACAATCAAAGCCAATGACGGTGAATCAATATAATGCACAAACGACGTTTCCAACAGCGCCGTGAGAGCAGGTTGGGTATTCTCATTGGGATCCACTAATGCCGCCAGCAGCTCTGGTACAAGCTCCTGAATTTCCGGGTTTTTTATGACACTTCCGAATGCGTTCAAGGCCTGCTTTGCAGACTCTTGCACTTTAATGTGGGTGTCTGTCAGAACTTCGCAAAGCCGGGGAATAATAGTTGGGAGAGAGAGCGACAGCTGCTTTGGAGCCAGTGCAGCCATGGATCCCAAAACCTCAATGGATCCGGTTTTGGTTCTCCAGGTCTTGTCATCGAGGCCATTCAACAGGGACGGCATCACCAGTTTAACACAGTGTCCTGAAAGCTTCGACATGATTGCTTTACAAGCGTCATTCGTTGCGTCGCGCACTTCCCGCTGACTGTCTCCATAGCACACCAACAACAGAGGAAGAATCTGGATGACATACGGTTCAAACAGACGGCCCAGCGTCATGGAGAGTGCTTCAAAAGCAAACAGCGCGCCTTCTCTTTTCTCCATCTTTTTCTTGTCCTCCACAGCGTCCTTCAAGGAACTCATGACTCCGTATTCTTTCAGGGAAGAAATACCGCGCCCTTTCACCGTTCCGGCAATACCATACGCAGCACCTCGGCGCTCGGCGTATTTTGGAGAAGTGAACAAAAGTCGCAGCAGTCGGTCAATCAGGCCTCGAACTTCGTCACCAGACATGACTTTGACCAATGGCGGCAAGCACTCAGAAACCGCCATTTGAACCACCTCGGAGGGAGTCTTGAGGGTTTCAACCAGCCGGTCAACAACCTCGGGAATCTTTTTGTCTGACGCGTCAAGATGCTGGGCGACGGTACCAAGCAGAATAACCGCTGACTCGCGAATCAGGTCGTGTGTTTTCGAGGATCCTGCAGGCTGTGCGAGATATTCGGAAAAGGTCTTAAGCAACGGATTCACGAGAGATTTGCCAGTATCCGTGTTGACAGCAGCGATACCGGCTTCAAGCATTTCAAGTCTGACTGATTCTTCGCGATCTCCAAGCGCCTCGTTTTTGATCAGGAAATCAAAAAGAATGTTGAGGATGTTCTCGGACTTCATGACGGATGCAAGGGATTGAAGAGCGAGAGCGATACCGCTTCTAGCTGGCCATTCATCTTTTTTGTCGAGAGACTCAGGAATCACAATACCGAAGTCATCATATTCTGGCATTGGAACGACGTTCTAAAAGCATGTTGTCTTCAGCAGAGAGACAATCAAGAAAGGAGGAAATTTTACCTTGACTTCATAAAGCGCGAAAAGCTGCTTCAAAACGGGAATAGTGTGATCATTCAAAGAAGACAAAGCGGCACTGAGACTCTTTCCGGCGGCAGCGCGGATTTCCCCGCATGGATCACCTTGAAAACAGAGGAAGATTTAGAATGCCGCATGCTTCATCTCTCAAAGATTAGCTTACAAATCAAATCAACAACGCCTTGAATCCCATTTGCATCCAAAGAACTCTCCGCATTCCACATCTCCCAAACACGACCTGCCTCTGCAGCAATTTCTTCATCCGCATCATATTTGGCTGCCCAAACTCTCGCAGCCGCAACACCGTCCGCAGCACCAACCGGCATGGGCATATGCTGCAATGCGCGTAAAGCAGACTGCCGCGCCATTGGTTCAGAACTCAAAAGCGCATCCAATAGTTCATTCGAAATGTCAACTTCATCCGCTGCAAGCATCTTTTTCAACAGTTTTTCGCTCTCGTCGAGAGATTCGGGGTCATCGTCTTCTTCGTCAGCAGCAGAGTCTTCCATGCTGACGCAAAGCGTTAAAAGTCCTTCACGAGCTGCTCCGTGCAAGCGGGGGTAACGTGTTCAAAAGCTCAATCAAAACGTGCACCATGGAGCGTCGGGGAACCAACGGGCTTCCACCCAATCCACAGTGAGAGATGAGGATTTCAGATGCGAAAATAATGAGCTCTGTTCGGATTTTTTCTTTGATGTTTCGAGTACGTCCAATACGCAACAGCAGATAGTAAATCAATGGGAAGATGTACGAGAAGGCTCCTGGTGACAATGGATTCGATGCAACGTAATCAGCCTTGGCGGCCGTCAGCAGCTTCGTCAGAACAACTGCGAAATCGAAGGGGCCCTTTTAGCATTGCAGACAGTATTGAAAAGATACGAAAGGAATCACCTGAAAGGTCTTTTTTGCAAAGATCCTCTGGGATCCCGACTGGAGAAATCTCCACGCCCATCAAGCGCAAGGTGGCAACATCCCAACCCATTTCAATAACTCTCCAAATGCGATCGCCTGTGGCTTTCGAAATCAGTCGGAAGACATCAATGGCCTTCTTCCCGACCAGAAGGGGTCCCTTCTTGCCTCTTTTTCCACGCCTCACAACGACACTTTCTCTTTCGACAACTCTCAAGACTGCTTCGATGCTTCTCGATATCCACATTTCAAAAGCTTCTCGTGCGTCTTCATCCAAAGAAACAACAACGCCGTTCAGAATGGATTCAAGCACCTCAAGAGCACCCAACACGCGCAAACGAATCGATTCAACGCGTTTACGGTTTGCACTTTCTTTTTCCAACTGCAGCTTTTCGGCTTCTTTTTCAGCTTTGGCTGCGGCTGCGGCTTTCGCAGAGACGGGTTTTCCAGCCGCCTTTGAAGGCGCCTTTACAGTTGAAGCAGCGGACGCGCCCTTCTTGGCCTGCAGCTCCTTCTTGAGTTCACGCTCCCACTTTTCTTCAGCAGTTTTAGGCCGCTCGTCATCTTCTTCAACCACTGCAGCAACCTTCAGTTTACCCTGCGAATCGCACACAGCAACACCTTCATCTCCCTTCCACACAGCGATATCGACCAACGTGACATTCTTGACAACAGCATTATCCAAGCTTTCCAAGATTGAAGGCATAGCCTTGTTCAACACAACTTCAGGGAACACTCCGACAAGTAGGGTAATGGCGTTCAACGTGGCTTCCTGGAATCCGGCACTCACATTGACTGAGAACCCGCCAAGCGTGTAATCCTCTTCACTTGCTTCTACAGGTGTGGCACTAGCGCTCTGTAAGCAAGTTGCCATCCAACGCTCTACAACAGCACCACCCAGAGATGCAACAACGTTCAAAGGATCCACACCGCAGCGCCAGCAGACGCGAATCCAAGCGTCTTTTCCAACACTGCTCGTGACAACCGGATGGGCACACAAAACCAACAGCTCCATCAAAACAAGCTGCAATGTTTCACTCTTGAGCAAACTGGCTGGTGCATGGAGGCTGCTGGGAATCAAACTCTGAATTGCTGCAAACAAACGCGCGCTCAATTCGCTTTGCTGTTTCGCCACATCGTCTCCCCATGCGCTGGCTTCCGCAGCTGCAGCAATACTGATTGCGTTTGAAGCTTCTGCGTTCGATGATAACGAGGATGGGTTGGGTCGGTCAAGGACCACAGACTTTTCGAGAATGGCTCCGATTCCCATTCGGCCGATATTTGCGACACGGTGAAGAATTTCTTCTTGATCAGTGGAAGATGAGCAGACAAGGGTTTGGATATAATCGATTGCTGCGCGACGGACTTCATGGTACACGGATGGAGTCATCATGAGGTGAGCCCATGCGATTGCAAACAAGGATTTTTCTTGGCGCGACGCCGAAGGTAAAAGCGCGTAAAGAGATTCGGAGGTCAGAATGAGACTGAGGCACTGGAAAAACGCGAGTTGATCGTCTTTCGAGGCGAGCAGCTTTCCGTAAAACTTTTCGTTCAGGAAAAATGTTTTTGATGTTGAAAGGTAGGTTGCGATTGTTTTCTTGTTTTCGACAAGTTTTGCTGGTTGGCGGAATCAAACAGGAAAATGAGTAAACTTTGAAAATCAAATAATAGAGAGTCTCACCAACTCCGATCGCATTTCCACTATTTTCCTCCCAAACTGCAAATCCAACAACAAACTGAAACGCCAGATATCCTTCCACCAAAACGGGGTTTTCCTTTTTCGCTCCAGTGTCCACCAACAATGCAGTACCACCAGCTTGCACCTTGTCCAAACACTTGATGCAGGCCTCACATACACCCAAAAGACTCTTTTCTGGCAAACGCGTGCTCAAAGCTTCAAAAGAAGTCTTGTTGAGGAGCCCAAGAATGCTCTTTCGAATCAAATTGCTGCTTTTCGCGTCGGTAAGTCCGCTCGCGATAAACGTGACGAGTTGGGTGAGAATTGACGAATCTGATGTTGCAAGGTACGCCTCAGAGTGGGCCGCAAGAACTGCGAAGCATGCCAAGAGGGCCGGCTCGGATGTCTCTTTTGCAGTCAATGGGATCAATGCGGCAATAATTTTTCCCGAGATGGCTGGAGTCACGGCTGGGAAGCTTGTAAGAATTGAAAAGTACAATGCTCGTGTTTCGGGTGAAGGAGAACGAGCTGGATGCAACATTTTGTCAACATTATAAAGGAAAGAGACAGAAGGAAAGACGCACCAGTAAATGCCTTCAAAACAACATCTGCAACTTTCAACAGTTCACCTCCGTTGGAAGATTTCGACGCAAACGTTTCGAACAGGCTTGCGGCATCCGATCGAATGGCTTCATTTGTAGATTTCATATTATCTGAATGCAAAACCATATGGTAAATCACTGAGTTATTTCATCAGATGCAACTGTACTCAACTCAGAAGGGAATCGACAAACTTTTCGCGAAACAATTGCGAAAGATCAAATGCGACTGGTTTAATGATCGACTCAAAGATTCGCAGGATGAATTCGGGAGATCGCAGCATCAATCTTTCGGCAGACGCGCATAGCTGATTTTGGAGCATTTCTGCTGTCAAGAATTGTTTGAAGAACAGATCGAAACTTGACTATCGAAAAACCAGCGGGTGGTATGTTAGCGCGCAGGATTCAAGTTGAGAACAAATTTGTGGATGACACAGATCTGATGCGCACAAATCGGCATCTACGGGAGACACTTCAAAAAAAACAGTGCGAATCGCGAGCGTCTCACCAAAACAGTTTTCGACACGGCGATTTTCGCAGACCCAGCAATCAAGTTTTTCTCAAAGTATTTGGCAATCTTGTCCTTCAACAAGGCGACATGGACAAGATCCCACTTTTTATACACCAAGCACCCCACAGCTTCTCCCAGTACAAGAGCATATCGAATAGCAGTTGGATCGGATCCATCCACCAGTTTTTCATTGTTGAGGATTGTGGAGAGAACCAAATTCGGCATGAATCCGTGTTTCCCAATGAGCATGAATTTGCGTGCTAATTTAACGGACTGCAGGATGAGTCGATTTTTGCGACCATCAACGTGTGGATGCAGAGAAAAGGATCTGACGAGAGCGTCAATGATTGCTGCATGCGTTGCCAAGAGCGGGGTAAAAACAGCCAAGTCAATTTGCGGTGTTTCGCCAGACTTTTTTTTTGATCGTTCGATATTATGTTGCCTCGGGACGGTGGCCTGAAGAAGGAAACTGGACCACTTGAGGCAGTTGAAGAGAATGATGGAATCGGAGCTGTAAATTGAAAACAAGGAGTTTTTAAGCAATGGCCGCGTTCGCTCAAAGTAAAAGCCTATCTACCCATATCCTGCCCACGCCCGTTCAAGAAGTCTCGCTGCACCCTTCAGTACGATCCCGTTTTGATTCACAGCCTTGTTTCTGAGCAGTAGTTTGAGGGCTTCGAGAGCAGCAGCATGTCTACTATCGCCAATGCACTTCACAAGCGTTGCCAGCACGCGCGCGAGACTTTCCGTATCCGCATCGACGGCACTGTCCACACGCACACGGGCTACAAGGGACGCCATGCTGACCCAACCCTCGCTGACGCCCACTGCAAACTCGTTCCAAAACAGAGACTGGGTCTCATCGATGGCCTTTACGGGCGCATCCACGTCCACTGTTTCGAGGGCGTCGTAGTTGCTGTCCGAGTCTGAATCGCTCATGCTTTTTATTTTTTATTGAACGAGTGGAAAACTGAAAAAA